>JBBMKA010039201.1:0-22131 GCA_037833695.1 Sechiopsis laciniata | reverse complement strand
TATTCATATGAATATTTTTCTTTAATAATTAACATTATAGTTGAAATTTATAGATATTTTCTAAGAAAATCTAATTTAAAAAGTATTATCCAAACAAATATTTAAAAAATGTAAAAAAATTTTAAAAAAAATCCCCGAGGGGAATCCGACCCCGCCGGGAAATCCCCGCCCCGATCCCCAAGAAAAAGAATTAGAATTTTATCGGGTGACGTAGATTAAATTAGGTGGCAGGGACGGGGACGGAGAAGCCATTCCCCGGCCCCGCCCCGCCCCGTAAACATCTCTATTGCTTGCTGTGTAGGAAAAGATTCTTAGTACCAAATAAACCATAAATTAAGGGTCTTTGCATGGGTGCCAAAGAAAATCCAAATTAATTTCAAATATAGCAAGTCCGGTCAAATTATCAAAATGTTGTTTTATCTGTGGGTCTATTATTGATCGCTGATTGATTTTACTCCATCACATTTGAATCAAATTTAATTAGCGTTGATTAAAAATTTGATTGATCTAAAATTAATGTTGTCCATCTCTAATTACATTTTTATACTTTCATATTCAAGTAAATTTAAACAAAATTCTCAATTTTATGTTTTCTTTTTTTATAAACTTCTATTAGTGTTTTCAATTAATTATACAGATAGACTTTTATCATATAGATTATTGATAGACTTTTATCAAAAACTTCAATAATTATAAGTACAATCAATATTGTAGATTGACTTCAATAAGTGACTACAATGAATGTCATTTATCGATTTCAATCACTACAAAATAAATAAAAAGAAAAAAAAAAAGTTAAAATCGGAATACATAACAATGCTATATTTACAAAACTATTTTGAACTTTCAAAATATTGACAAAATTGCAATATTAATCAATATTGTCATCTGAGACAATTTCCAACGAAATTATTTCTTAATATTACTCATAAGCCCTTTAAAAACTCAATGATAAAAAATAAAATAAAATAGTTTTAGGGATTAAACATTTTTTAAGCACTTAACAAAATGATGATATTTCTCCAAAATATTAGAACAAAATTTATAAATTAACCTATAATAAATTAAATACTAACTTTCTCCAAAATATTGGAACAAAATTTATAAATAAACTTATACTTTTTTTATTTCAAATTAGAAGAAGGGAGACCACAAGTTTAAACCTATATATTAATAAGACCTTAATCCTAAATAAATAAATATATACATGTATACCAAACCAAATTTACATTAACTTGGGATGTAACACGTAGCAAACCAAATTTACATTAACTAGGGATGTAACACGTAACGTGCAAAGAAGAAAAGTGAAAATTACTCGAAAAAAAAAAAGAAAAAAGAAAAGTGAAAGGTTTGCGATGTTACTTGTTAGCCTTAGGGTTGGTTTGTAATGAGTAGATATATATAGATAGAGCTAAGTCGGTCCTTTCAAATTAAATTAAAGGGGTCTTTACTGGACTAATCTTAATAAAGAAAAAAATTTACAAAAATATTCATATTTAGAAAATTTAGCAAAATTAATCAACTAGAACTCAAAAGAAATTTCTTTCTATAGGTAAGAAGACACAAATACTCTATATCCTTCTTAAATAAACATTTAAAAAAATCTTTCTGAATAGTGGATTTTTTTTCAACTTCCACAAAAATTTCTTTTTTTTTTTTTTTTTAACTTTCTCATCTTAAACTTCCTAAAAAATCTCCACAAATTTGGGTTTTATAGTTTTTTTTTTTCTTTCATTTTTTAAGCTTAGTACAGTTTTTTTTAGTTGTTTTGACTTTTCCAAATACTTAAAAATTTTATTCTTCTATTAATACATAAAAACGAGTTTCGAATAAAAAATTATTTATAAATTGACGTTGTTTTTGTGGTGTGTTATGTATAAGTACTATATTATTTTTACTTAATACCGAATTAGTACCATACTTCACGATTAAAATATCTGTTATATTTATATGTATTTATCTCATATATGAGTATTAATTCAACAAACTTTATATAATTTGTATTATTTAATAATAATTTTATGAATATACCGTATTAAAGAAATGATCATCATTCCAAAGTTATTAACATTAATACTTCATAAATATTGTGTGTAATTAACTTTCAATGACACTCTTTTTGAAAATTTGAAAAACATTAATAAAATTGAATTTATTTAATTTATCAATATATTAAAGTGCTAAAAGTTATGATTGTTTTGGGGAAACTTACGAGATTAATTAATTATAAATATGGTTACTATTAAAAAAAATAGCAATCATAATCATAGGTATTATTAATACGATACTGCCAACAAAAGCAGTTGCTCAGTAACATTGTGGATGACTAAGAGGTCTTGTGTTCGGATTTCCACTCCTAATTGTTGTAATCTCAAAATAATAATAATAATAATATGGTATTAATAATGTAATAATACACAATATTGTAATTAATACCGTATTAACCAATATTTATGACTATGGATGTAATTTTTTTTTTTTTTAATTTGCCTATATTTGTAATTATTTTGTTAAAATATGTCATCCATTACAATTTCTCTATTACTTTTGTGGTGTCGATCATGTTATATATAAGTACTCTATTTTTTTTTTAGAAAAATTGTATTAGATGAGCTCTTCTCAAAACTTAATTATAAATGTAAGCAAATTCTAACATATTTACATTCATAATCACTAATATATGAGAAACTTACAAGATTAGTCAAATTCAAAAAACAATTACAAATATAGTCACTTTTTTAAAAAAAAATTAACAATTATAATCATATGTATTAATAATAATACGGTATTAATAATAAATAATACTGTGATAATACACAATAGTGTATTAATAACATATAATACTGTATTAATGATACATAATGCCTATATTAATAATAAATAATATTGTATTAATGAGTATTAATAGTACCGTATTGAACCGTATTTGTGACTATAGATGCAAATATATTTTAAATTTTAACTACATTTGTAATTATTTTGTTAGAATAAATTATCAATTACAATTTTCCTTCATATATTTTAATACGGTACTATAAATACTCATTAATACTAGTATTATAAGAAAAATATGTGAAATACTCATTAATACCAATGACTTATTTTGTTAATTTTTTTTGAAAGCCACTATATTTTTAGAAAAAAAAAAAGAGATTAATGAACAATTGGTCGTATGATTATTAGGTTATAGAAATTGTTGTCAAAATTTAAAATCTGTATTTATTTATTAATACACAAGTTTTAATATAAAGAAGGATTTGTGGATAAAATTTTGGTGGTATTGATCATGCTATGTATAAGTACTCTAAATTTTTTAAAGGAAATTTGTATTATTTCTCGCAACTTAATTATAAATGTAAACAAATTCTAAAATATTTGTATTTATAATTGTTAATATGTTTTAATATATTTGTATTTATAATTGTTATATGTTTTAATATTGTATTATAAATACTCATTAATACTAGTATTATGATTATATATATATGACAATACTCATTAATATTAATGATTTTTTTGCTAATTATTTTAGAGTGATAGTATTTTTTAAAAAAAGATGAACGAACAAGTAGTTTATAGAAGATTTCATTATAATTTTAGTCTCCAAAAGTCTCAAATGCAACTTTAATAGAATCTTAAACAACTTGACATTTGGAACATCAAATCCAAAAAATTGAAATCCACCCAATGACAAATAGAAAAAAGAACAAAGTACAAACCAAGATTTGAAAGGAAAAAATGAAAACAATGAAAAAAAAAAAGGCAAATAGAGACGGAAAATCCGGACGAAGAAAAGGGAATCTACGGTAAGTTACTTTTTATTAATGAATTAAGCGGCTATTAATATATTACAATACATACGTTATTTAGGGTTAGAAAGAAAAAAAAAGTGAGGAAGAATGATATAATAGGTATTACTAAAAAGATATTATTAATTAAATTTAAAACATTTGCAAATACTTTCAAATATGATTGAATTTGTAATTATCTTCCTAAAAGTAGTTATCTACTACTATTTCCCTAAATTAAATTAAACTAATAAATAAAAATATATAATTTTATTTCAAATTTTTAAGTTTAATCACAATATTTAAAGATAAAAAATTATAACCCACTTTGGTATATGTTAATTAAGATTGAGCAAAGCTCACTTTGCCTCACCAATAAAAGCAGCAACAGTAATTTTCTATGAATTATGAGGTTATGAGTTCTAATCTCTTACCTCCAATTGTTAAAATTAAAATTTAAAAAAAAAAATTTAAAAAGAAGAAGAAGAGAGAGAGCTCACTTTGCCTCTTATTAGGTTCTTTATGGTTGTGAAGTTTGCATTACAATAAAATTGTAGGCACGACTTGAAAATATTGTGACGACCAGTTTTTGAAATTCTTTTTTCAGTCTTTTAAATCGACCATTAAAAAGAATATCAATTCGACTCAATTAAATCCATATATAAATATTTTAATAAAGTTAATTATTTTCTTTCTTTTGCTCTAACAGGATTAAAAATTTGTTGTTGGAACTCATGTGTAACTCTCCCAACTGGTTAATTTCAAGTCTTTGTTCTGATTTATTAACTTGTAGTACAATGGACACTATTTTTAATTAATGAAATATATTGAATTCCTAAAAAATAAAAAAAATAAAAAAAAAAATAAAAAACAAGGTTAAAAAATGATTGTGGAAAAATATCAGAAAGAAAAAGAAAAAAAAAAGGAGGGATTCTCCACTGTTTGACTATCATAACACTTAGATTTTCTTCTTTACATTGAAGAGAAAAAAAAAAGGCACAAATATATTTTTATTTTACGAGGTCAAAGACTTTTTTTTTATTTTTAATTAGGAGAGAGAGACACAAGTCTTACTTAAATAATATTATTGTCATGGAATAAGATAAAAATCAAATATCAATTTTTAAGATCAAACTTATAATCATTAAGTTGAATTGAATTGAATTACATCCAAACAACATGCCATCAAAATTGATGGTTTCAATGGAGTAATGGATTGCTTCAATGTAGTAAAATTGATAAATTAAATTAAATTAAATTGATGGAAAATAATAAATATTTAAATATTTTATTAAATATTTTTAGAAAAATTAGTCAAATTCAAAAAATAATTATAAATATAATCACTTTTTAAAAAAAATTAACAATCATACTCATAGGTTTTAATAATAATATGATATTAATAATAGACACTACTGTATTAATAACATATAATATTGCATTAATGTATTAATTGTATAAAATACTATATTAATAATAACTAATACTATATTAATGAGTATTAATGATATTGTATTAAACGGTATATATGATTATGAATACAAATATTTTTCAAAATTCATTATATTTATAATTATTTTGTTAAAATCATCAATTACAATTTACCAATATTTTTAAAAAGTTACCATGATTAGAAGAGTAATACGTAACTCTATTAATGACTATGTGACGTCTTTTAGGTATTCATTTCTTTCTTTCTATTTTCTTTTTGTATTATTGTTCTTTTTGTTATAAAAGGGAATTCTTTTATAAATATTTAGATTTAAATTTTAATCACTATTTAATTTATTTAGACCTAATTTTATTTCTTTTTTAATTCTTTTTTTTTTTTTTGGATTTAAAATAAAATAAAATAGGATCTAAATTGAGTCACATAAATAAGCATTAAACTTTTTTCTCAAATTCTACTTAAGCATTAAACTTTTTTCTCAAATTCTACTTTTGAATTAATATATATTTTAAATTCTTATATACTACTATTTATATAGATTCTTTTTTTCTAATTTAGTTTTATTTGATATTTTTCAATTTTTTTTGTCTCATTTTCATTTATATTATATTTTTTTGGTGTCACGGCCCACGGTTGGAATCCCGAATATAGTAGAGCAAAGTTCCGATTTTTCTATTTTCAAAAAATTTTGTATTAAATTTTTTTGGATAAACTATATTGAATAATCATTTTAGTTAAAACAATTACGTTTCTAAGAAGAAAAAAAAAATCAATTAGTAATTCTAATTTTCTGATTTTCATCTTTTTTTTAATAACAGTTTACTCCCTCAATACAGATAATATTATTTTATTTTGCTTAATAAACCAATTGTTTTCCTAAAATATAAAATTTCAAACCTCATTTTTTTCCTCCCTCATATCATTTCTCCAAAAAAAACATGCGTTCCCTTCATCGCTATTTTGAGGAAAACAAAAAACTGACCCTTCATATTGTATTATGGGTCAAGTTTCTTTGAAACCTATCAACGGCAATTTTCGACGATGGGATGCTCACATTGTTCGTGTTATTTTAGCTGGAGATGCAAACCTATGATTGACTGGGGCATAGACGCTACAAAAGACGTTCATTCAACGGTGTTATTTTTTGCGCCAAATCAAAATCCTAATTTTTGGACCGGAAGCTCAAATAAATACTTTCTAACTAACCAACACAATATTATTATTATATTTTGTTTCACCCATAAATACAAATAAATACTTTATTCCCAACAAATACCTTGAATGTGCACATATATATACATTATAATAGTATTAATACTTTTATAAAAATAATATTAACATTTTATTAGATTAAATTTTTATTATTAATACCGATATTAATAATATATATGGTCATTTTTACGGTGTATTTACAAGACTACTTTCTTATTCAATATGACATAAATACCTTGTATTGTTGAACTTAATAACAATGTTAATAGGTTAGTATTGAACAATAAAGACTGGATTATTAGAATACACAATATGTATTTTATGAGATTTTCTTGTATAACAAGTATATTGATCAATTCTAAATAAAATATATATGTTGATCTATATATATCTTAAATGTGGTATTTGTTACATTTTTGTACATAATACTAGTATGTAGGTATAATAAGATGTATTTAGTTGTACTCTTTCCATTAGGTAAACCAACATGAGAAGATATGTCACGCAAATTTGAAAACAAAGAAATATTATCAGACATGTGATTTGATGCACCGGTATCAATAATCCACTCATTAGAATTATATGTACCGTTTAATTGGTCACTAGAGGAGGTTGAAGCTCGACCAGCCTTAATGGTAGTTATAATTTGTGCCCATTGATTATCTGAAAGACTCGGTGCACTAGCTCAATCTTCCTCCCCAATTTCACGAGAAACATTTGGACGCTAATCATTCATGTTGCCAGCAAAGAGTTCAAACCGAGGCAGTTTGGTTTCATCACCCATGAAAGCTACACCAATGAACACCTCAACAAATAATACATTGATGCACTTTTTTTTTCTTTCTAAATTGGATAGAATGTTTAGCACACTGTGCTACAAAATAAATCAACTCAAAAAAATCAAAGGCAGCGGCAAAACAGAAAATGAAAAAATTGAATTTTGAATTCAAATCGTGCAGTGCACAAAACTACCGCCAAAAATAGATTTATTGTGCCTTCAACACTAATGTCAACACAAGAAATTGGAATGTGAATGTATAATATGAAATTGGAATTTTAAATTCCACCAAAAAATGGCTTTTGACTTCTAACTAATACCTCATGCGTTTGAGTTTAATGGACAAAAATAATTATAATAATAAGAAACTAAACCAAATAAATTTGGAGAAGATGAAAACAATTTTTTTAACCTATAATTTAGAGTAATTAGAGAGGCTCTGATACATGATAATTTTGAAAAGTAATTGGCTAAAAAATCCTGACTCTTCATTGTATTTTATAACATATATAGTACAACAAACAAAAGAAACCCTAGAAAATCTAGAGAATATTACCGTATTTAAATACATCAAATCAAGTAAATCTAAGCATTAAATCTAGGAATTATATTTATAATTCCTAACACAATCGCCATCTAGTGTAGCTTGAGTTGCAGACGAATCCTTCATTTGACGCCTACCTAGAAGAGCTATGATTGTAGCTGGAAAAGGTGACACGAAGGTTGATAGTCACTATGGGCAGCGTCTTTGAGGGGGCTCGAACAAATCTTCCTTTTTCTATGTTGAAGCGAGTCAGACACTCTTAAAATCGAAGCAAGCATTTTGGTTGGTCCATGGTTAAGGCTTATTTTTACTCGCCCAAAAACCAAACCATTGACTATAGTCTGAATGGGCCACCAGGCTTACTAAAAAAGCTCAATGCTACAGCTGAGCAGCCCAACACCTTGAATCAAGTCGAGAATAATCCAATGGAGCCCAAACAAGCCCAATCGCCTAGATGTCATATAAACACAGTGGGTCAGCTTGTTTTCGATAGCCCAGCCATTAATTCGATCAATACAAAGAGTGATAAATCAGAGTCCTCACACCGTTTGGTTCTCAACACCCCAGAAAGCAGAAATACTGAAGTCAGTAAGGAAGCCAAAGAGGGAGACAATGTATTAGGCCAGACAAACTACTTATCTCCAGGTACCATATACAATACCCCTCTTTCTATTGGTACTATGCAGACAATATCTAACGATTTCGAGCTTGTGGTGGATTTGGGTGAACTTACTCCATGTGAATGGAATATACAAGACTCTGTTCTTGTCTCTAGTCCTGATCAATCTGGACATTTTACGCCAAATAGTCATATAGAATGCCAAGAATCGTCCAAGGAAATCATTGCCAATAGTCTTGAAAATTTGCTTGAAACAGGTAAAGACATTCAGAACTCAGAGAAGCTGGTCGAGGGAAACTTCAAAAAACAGGTTGAAAAATGGCTTATTTACAATAATTACATTGTAATGTTTGCTGATGATCTTCTTCAGAGAGCTAACAGAGTCGCTATTTATGTCGATCCGTTGTTGCCTATAAGAGTATCTAATACATAGAGGCAAAATGTTAGTCAATGAAAGTCCTCGCTTGGAATGTACGAGGGTTGCGCTTTACCTCAAAAAGAGCATTTATTAAGTAGGAAATTGTTAGCATCAACCCGAATATCATCATCCTCTCTGAAACTAGATTGAATGAGCAACCTGATGCACTTTTTATTAAATCAATATGGAGTTCTATTAGCATTGGCTGGTCTTCCTTAGAAGCTTCATTGTTTGCTGGATGGATTTTAATCTCGTGGGATAGGTTATCCATTAATGCCTACGAGGTGATCAAAGGATCTTACACTCTTTCTATCCATTTATGTCAATCAGACTCTTCTCGATGGTGGATCACTGGCATTTACGGTCCGGCTAAGCGACGTCATCATTATTATTTTTGGCGCAAACTTTACGACTTATGTGGTCCGCTATGGCTGATTGGGGGTGATTTTAATGTCTACAGGTGGAGCTCTGAAACTTCTTCAGCTAATCCATCTCGCATCAATATGAGAAGATTTAACAAGTTTATTGACTGAGCTGAGTTGATTGATCCTACTACATAAAACACCATTTTCACATGGTCTAATCTCAAGAAATCTCCTACTCTGTCTCGTCTGGATCGTTTCCTTTACTCAGATGCTTGCCTTCAAAAATTCCAACTCCATCATACTACGAAAAGGAATAGAATAACATCAGATCATTTTCTCATCTTACTTGAATCTCAGCATCTTCGATGGAGCCCTTTTCCTTTTCGTTTTAAAAATGTCTGGTTAAGCAACAAACATTTTGGCGAAGCCTTGAAATCTTGGTGGGATGATGCCTATACTCCTGGTCACATTGATTATGTTATTATTCATAATCTGAAACAGCTTGCTGCGTATTGTAAGCTTTGGAACAAAAGACACTTTGCTCCAAACATGGCTGCTAAATTGGAGATTATATCTAACATTGTTGCCATTGATACTAAAGAAGAACTTCTTCTGCTTGACCAAACTGATGTGGACAGACGCATTTCTCTCAAGGCTGATCTTAGTTTAATCTCGACTAAATAATCTAGAATATGGAAACAACGATGTAAGAAAGCATGACTCCTTAATGGTGATGAAAATAGTACTTTCTTTCACAAATCTTGCACTGCTAAAAGGAGATACAATTTTGTATCCGAGATCATCAACCCATTGGGGGGTTAGTTGTGTGACTGATGTTGATATTGAAGCTGAATTTTTTAGATTCTTTAATGATTTATATAGAGGTCACTCTATCGATGAGAGGATCATTCTTAACCTGGACTTGCAACCTATCTCCAAAAATCAAGCAACTACTTTATGCTTGCCTTTCTCTGAGGAGGAAATTTTTAGTAGCCTCAAGAGCATTGGTAGCAACAAATCTTCTGGTCCTGACGATTTCACTATCGTACTCTTTAAAAAGTTTTGGAACATTTTCAAGCCATCTATATTGTCTTTGTTCCAAGATTTTTTTCAAACTAATATAATGAATCGTGCTCTGAACGAGACGTGTGTTGCATTGATTCCTAAAGTGCTTAAGCCATCTCTAGTGTCTGAATTCAGGCCTATAAGTCTCACTACACGTGTTTATAAAGTTTAAGCCAAAATGCTTGCTGAAAGGTTCAAATTGGTATTGCCCAACACTATCTGCCATAACCAATGTGCTTTTGTTCATGGTAGGCAAATCACTGATGCAGTTTTGATGGCGAACGAGATTATCGATTGCTGGAGGTGTTCTAAACAAGCTGGGTTGTGCTCAAACTCGACGTTGAAAAAGCATTTGCTAAAATTAGTTGGAAGTTCATTTGCGCCATCCTTCATCTAAAAGCTTTTAGCCAAAAAATGGATTGATTGGATCCATGCTTGCATCTCTACTGTCAGCTATTCGATTATTGTCAACGGTCGCCCCGGGGACAAGATCAAAGATAAGAGGGGTATTAGGCAAGGAGATCCATTATCTCCATTTTTATTTGTTCTAGCTATGAACTATCTCTCTCGCTTACTGAATGATGCCCAACTTAATGGTATCATTGAGGGTGCACAATGAAGCAATGCCATATTACCCATCTTCTATTTGCCGACGACATCCTCATTTTCTCGAAGGCTAATTCATCGAAGATGCAAAGTCTTCTTTACATCATACAGGCATTTGAATCTGCTTTCGGTCTCAAGATTAATATTAAAAAGTCCTCCCTCTCCGATATCAACATCCCCATCAGCACTCAAGAGGAGCTATCTGCTTTATGGGGTTGTCCCTTCTCCCATTTTCCCATTATGTATTTGGGAATGCCTCTTGGGGGTAACCCTAGGACTGCGGCTTTTTGGGAGCCCACCATTGAGAAAATTCACAAGAAGTTAAGCTGTTGGCAATACTTCTTTTTATCTAAAGGTGGAAGGCTGACTCTCGTCCAATCTGTTCTTAGCAATCTTCCTACTTATCTCTTATTAGTTTTCAAGGCTCTTATATCTATATGCAAGTAGATTGAGTAATTGATGAGAAATTTTCTCTAGAATGGTGTGGATAACAATGGCGGTTCCAATTTGGTGAGATAGGATATTGTGACTCTTTCAAAGGAGCAGGGCGGTTTGGGCCTTCAAAAAATCCATGATCATAACATGGCCCTCCTTAGCAAGTGGATATAGAGATTTGCCAATGAAAAGAACACTTTATAGAGACAAATTATTCTTGCCAAATATGATGCAACTTCTCCAGGTAATTATTCCTCTATTTGTCGTTTCAATAGCGCTAAAACTCCCTGGTTTCATATAATTCCTCTTATTGGCATCATATCCGACAACATTATCTGGAAAGTCAACAATGGTAAACATACATTGTTCTAGTACGATTCTTGGAATGCTGATGGCCCTTTTATATTTAGCTCAATGACTGTTGTTTGCTAAAGCTAAATCTAAATGTATCTCTGTCAAAGAAGCATGGAACTCTGTTGAAAATAAGTGGGATCTGAATCTTTTTCGTCCCTTGTTGGAGAGTGAAATGGATCAATGGAGGTCGATATCTATGAGGTGGTCGCCACTTCTCAACGACCCTCTCATAAATGATGTTGCTATATGGAAACCTACTGCAAATTCTACTTCCTTTGTTGGATCTCTCAAGTTGCTTCTTTCCACCAGCCATATTGAGGGAAGAGGTACAAATTTATCCAACATTTTTTGGAAGTCTGTGATTCCCAAAAACATTAAAGTTTTTCTCTGGACTATGTTCAATGATGGGCTTAACACAACTGATACTTTACAACTAAGAACGAAATTCCACTCTCTTTGTCCTAGCTGGTGTATCATGTGCAAGAAAGACATTGAATCTGCCAATCATCTTTTTTTAGCTACGATGTTGTTAAAGAGATACGGGCCAGGACCATGCCTCATTTATACCAGTGTTTCAACTACAATCACGTGGCTGACTTCATTAAACTCACATGGACACATCCAACAATTCTTAGAAATCAACTCTTAAGACTTGTTTTGGGGCTGCCATATTATGGAACATTTGGAAAGAAAGAAACTTTAGACTTTTCAACAGAAAACACGTGGAAAGATCTGTTGCTTCTCTATGGGATAACATTGTTCTTAATATGTCTTCGTGGTGTCACAAATCCATATTATTTAAAAACTATGACATAGCATCCACCACTCTTAACTGGAAAGCTTTCTTGTAATATCTTTTTAGAGCATGCTCTTATGGAATGAATGTGTCTTTTTCCAAAAAAAAAAAAAAACTTACGTTCACATATTTATTTTGTTCATGATTGAACGATAATGATTGTTTTATAGATTTTTATCAAAGCATATAGACTTAATTTTTTAGTTTTAAAATCATATGAACTACATTCAAAATTTCTCCAAACCTTAAGGACTAAATTTTAATTTTTAAAATCTTAGAGGGTATTTGATTTTTTTTTATTTTTTTATTTTTAAGAATGAGTTACAAATGAACATTTATAACTCCTCAAAAAACACATTCAACCAAACTATTACAACCACTCAAAATAGTTACTCATTTGTAATCACTAACCCGTCCTCCTCTCTTTGAAACAAGGAACTGCCCTGCATAAAATGTACTTTAGTAGCCCGACCGATTTCCCCTCTTTTGCAATTAGTTTCGCTAATCATTCAAAATAACTACTCATTTATAATCACTTACTTCTAATTCTCATTTCAAAACCACTCATTTCTAACCACTCATTTCTACCACTTCTCTACAAAATTTATATCCAAATGACTCATTGACTGTAATTCATTTACAAAAATCCACATCCAAACGAGCTATTGTTTGCATTTTCTCACATTTAAACGAGCTATTACTACAACCCAAAATTTCTAATTACTCAAAATAACTTCTCATGCAATTACTCATCCAAACACTCATTGGACTAAATTTAAACATTCTTGAATCCATAAGGACAAGATAAGTTACCCTAATTCTTGTTGATAGATAACTAAAAATAAATCACTATATTAACTTTAATTTACCCATTACATATACTTCAACACCATGAAGTTTATACCGAAAAAAACAATATTTATATTTGTTTGTAAAATAAATATAGAAGCTATAACAAATATAATCCAAAGAACATCAAAAGAAAATCGTTTATTCGCAATCTAAATTGTAAACTATTAGTTATTCTTAAATGGAGTGAGAACATTATCCTTGAATGAAGTGATTGGATTATGGATAAACCTACAAAATCGAATCGGCGACTCAAGAATGGATTAAGCTATAATGACCCAACTTTAGTTTTCATAAAAAGTTCCCTAACATGGCTCAAGTTTTCATGTAGATTATATTTTGTTCCAAGGTTTGAAAATGCTACATTCTTACTTGGAGTTTAATTTCCATATACTTCCTCAACTTATAAAATTTTACACTTTTATTATTGAGTTCTCACTTTGTTTTAGTCATTTCTGAAAACCGTCTATGAATTTATTTTAAATATTATGATGTTGATTTTTTTTTTTTTTTTTTTTTTGACAATTGATGTTGAATTCTTTAACTCATATTTAAATGTGAAGAAAAATTTCGTGAAACCTAATTAATTAAATCACGATTAATTAAAAATTAACTAACTAATACAAAATGACTAATTTTCAAACAAAAAGCTAACTAAAATGAGAATTATTGAAAATTCAAAAGTAATTTAATATAATAATCGCGAAACATGAAAACAAAATTAAACTCAAAATTTAAGAATAAAAAATTAAACACTCCCAAACTTATGGATCAAACGGAAACGGCCACACTCAAAATTTTAAAGGTCAAAATATAATATTTTGAAATTTAAGGACTAAATGAAATTTATCCTTAAAATTTAGAGAATTTACTATCAGCAGCACATTCTATCTATTGTCTTATATTTGCAGCACAATTTCTAAAATAATTAATTTATAGCACATTAATTTCTATCACTAACTAGTGATAGAATTCAATTTGGAGTTCTATCACTGGTAGAAAATTCAAGTAGTGATAGAATGAGTGTATCATTGATTGAATTCTATCACTAATAGAACTCAACCAGTGATAGAACTCAATTTAGATTTTCTGCTACAAATGAATTAGTTTTGATTTTGTGCTATAGATGGAAATATTTTACAATTTTTTGTTATACATGCAAAATCCCCTAAAATTTAAACAAGCAAAATATTGTATTCAAAACTTAAACAGCAAAATATTGTACTCAAAACTTAAGAACCAAAATTAAAAAGAAAGAGAGGGAGGGGGATAAAGTTGTTTGGCATTAATTAGTTAGTTAATTAATTAACTAGTATTAATACTGTATTTATAGATCAATAGTGTATTAATTTATTATGTGGAGATACCTTTAGGAGTTTGGCATAAATTGAGATTGTAGGCTAAGTTAATAACTTAAATAGTGATGAAGGTTATATCATATCATTCATCAATAGCTTTATAGTATTCAACTCCCTTTTACCCTATTTTATTTTTCTATCTTTTTTTTTTCCCTTTTTCTTCTTTGCCGCTAGCTACCTAATTTTTCTTTTTTCTTTCTCAAATTAATTAAAACTTGCTCATGTATAACTTTTAGCCTTAATTTAGATTCAATGTTAATATTCTTATTATTTTGTTAAAAAAAAGTATTGTGTTTAGTTCTTATACTTTGCATAAAAAAATTCTTCAGACCTTTTTATAAAATTTATTCCATCTATTTAGTAAAGGTAACTTGTGTTTTGAGTCAATCTAAAAATATTATATATTTTAATTGAGTTATACATCATGATTTTCAATCATCAATCGGTAGATAAAACATTTGTTATACTTCTTAAAGTTTTTTTTTTCTTTGAGTTCTACAACAATATTTTCTTAAAGTTGAATGTTCAATTTTTACCTTACTTTTGTTAGATAAAAAAAACATGCAATTATTAAATTTAAGTTTAATAGAATAAATGCAAATGAAAACGAAAGATAACAATTTTTTAAAAAGAGAAATTGTATTGAATGTGCTCTTTTTATAAAATAATTATAAAAGTAGGTAAATTTTAAAGTTTTTGTATCTATAATCATTAATACTATATTATAAACATTCATTAATATATTAGTAGGTATTATTAATACAAGATTATGTATTAATATTAATACAGTATTATAAAAAAAATACTATTAATACCTATGATTATATTATCAATTTTTTAAAAATTAATTATATTTGTAATTATTTTCTACACTTTCAAGTTTCCCAAATTTAAATAAACGATTTAGAATATATCGACGGAAATGGAATAAAAATATTTAAGAGTATTAGAATAGCTTTAAAATTTTGAAAGGAAGGAATATAGATGGGGTATGCAAAGTACATTTTAAATTCAACTTTTGGGTCCATCTACTCTTAATTTTATCCTTGTTATAGCCTCATTTACAGCACCTATTTACCATATTCATACATTAATCTAATTAGTGTTTCATGCCAACATTTTAAGGAAATTAAGTTAACACTTTATAGTTTTAGATGAACTAATAATGAAAATTTAGAAACCTATTCGAAGTTTTCAAGATAAAAAAAAAAAAAGGGGACTATGCTTAGAAAAAAACGAAGCAAAAAGATTATAAATAACTTTAATTCTACTTGAGAAGATCTTCGAAATCTAAAATATTAAAGATTTAATTTATGATAATCATTTAGCTTGATTTAATTTCTTGCACACTCACGCATTAGAAGAAAAGAAAAATTATTTTGGTCGGTAGATACTCTTATCTTTACTTTATATTAGTCTTAATTGTATTATTAAGGTCCCATTTCATGATTTTTTTTTTTATCATTCTAATTCTTAACAAATGATTTCATATTTTCTCAAGAAAGTATGTGAGTCCTACCTAAATTTCAAAAATCAAAATAAGTTTGTGGAGGTTATTTTTTTTTAGTTTGCAAGTTATGGTTTGATTTCTAAAAACATACATAAGACATAGATATCAAAGCAAGAAAATTCTAATGATAAAATAGTTGATGTAGGCTAAAGTTAAAAAAAATAATAATAATAATAAAATAATTATTAAACGAGACTTAAAATATTTGTTTTTTGTTCATATAATTTTAATAATAATTTTTTTTCATTTTAGTTCTTATATTTTAAAATATCTTTATAGAGTGACCATTGGGTCATCTTTAAGAAATTGACCCACAAAATGAAAATCCTTAATATAAATCTTTTGGCTACATTTCCCATCTCGCACATCAGCGTATGTGTGTGATATTGCCCAGCCAGCAACACCCTGAGACAACCCTCATGGGCCTATCAGCGCGCGCACCCCCTAAACTAAATAAGAGCTTGCCTCAGGATGTGTAGACCATGTGCATTTGTTTGGTTAATTGTATGTTGCATGTATATTTTATACTCTTCTGATGCATGCTTTTGATTATGAGGTCTTAAATATGCAAACTTGGAGTGTCTTAATTATATTGATGAGTTTGTTTATATGTTTCTCTGAGTACTACCATGTGAGTCGATGCATCTATATTTACTGAGTAGTATATTGTGTAGGATGATTGTGATTGTTGTTGAACATGTCTTTTTATGATCTTTTAGAATTAGGCATCTAGTAATCGTAGATAGCTATTATTAGGTTGTCATCATTTCGATGTTGTTAGAGATGCCATGAAGTATGTCGCCTCTAGTATAACCTAGTTTGTAGCATGTAGAAAGTGTAGCCCTGATCATAGTGCAAATCTGCTACGGGAGGGTTATTTCTTCATGCGATGGGTGTGGACGGGTTGTCTTAGGTTTTGGAAAGGGCTCAGTTGTGTTCGAGCCTAGTTTGTAGTCTGTATAGAGTGTGGATGGGTTATCTCAACTGCTGGCAAAGGCCTCTACCAGTTGGGTTTAGTGTGCACATTTCCTATTGGGCATGCGTATACATGGGTTGGGACAGACTGTGTAGGTCTATACCTTACTGGTTTTAACTAAATACAATGTATGTTTATACTTACTATATGATCCTTAGCCCATAAATGTATGTTTATACTTACTATATGCCAACTAAATGCGTATACATGGGTTGGGACGTTTTTTTTTTTGTGTGTCATGTAGCTTACTATATGATCCAGCTGCTCGCTACATTGAGATTCTTGAGACTATTGAGTTATAATTTAGTATGGTTGTATTGCATGTCATGCGATGTTGACTGTTATTGTGCATATTTTACCTCTGTTGGGGGTCCTTACTGAATGTATGTTTATACTCACCCATATTTTTGTGGTTTTCCCACTAGGTAACTATAGACTAGGGAAGTTGAGCTGGAGCTACTACATTGTCATTATATTGTCTTGTTCATGGAGTTTTTATCCAGCATGAAACTGTTTTAAATACTGTTTTCAATTTTGAATAATTTAGACTCCGTTTGATAACCATTTGGTTTTTTGTTTTTGGTTTTTTAAAATTTAAGCTTATTTTTACTCAAATTTCTTACTATGTGCTCCATCTTTACTATCATGTATCCATCTTTCTTTAAGAAAGTAGGTGCTAACAAAATTTCAAAAACTAAAACAAACTTTTGGAAGCTACTTTTTTTTGTTTTCAAATTTTTGTTTGGTTTCTACAAATATAGGCAAAGTGTAGATATCCAAAAATAAAAACATATGATAAGGTAGTTGTAGTAAACTAAAATTTTAAAAACAAAAAAACAAAATAGTTATCAAATGAGGCTTTAACTATTTGAACTACCTTGGTCAGGGCTACCGTTTATGTTTTGATACTTTTTGGATTAGATTCTTTTGCTTATTTATAATAAATGGACTTCACATTTTTTGAAGTTTATTTAGAGCTCTGGTTTATAATTTGTATTTTAGAATGTACTGAAGTAAGACTTCAAGTCTAAGATTGTCAGGGAGTCAGGTTCTTACCCTAGAACTAAAAATAAAAGGAAGGGCCATAAAAAAGTATGTTTTAAAAATATATAGTGGCTGATACCATTGCAAAAGAAAAAAGTAAGATGACAAAAAAAACAAAGCTTGAGTGGTGTCTTATATGACCAAGTAACTACGAGATTATGGGTTTGAATTCCTCACTTCCAATATTTTTATTTTAAGATATTGTTATATTCGAAGGAAGACGTTAAAGAGAATATACCCTCAAACTCCTAATCTTCAGCCACTGTGCTACTCTTTGGGACTGCTTTAACTTTATTTACACTTATAATTTATCTTAATATAAACGTATATTTATATTAATTAAAGTATATTATTGTGGAATGGCCAAATTCATAACTCACTTTTTCTTTATCCTCTCCCTCCTATGGCCAACTCCACACTATTGTTTTGTTTTATTATTTTCCATATATAGTTTAATTTTATTGAAAGCTGTAAGCCCGAAAAACATACCAATATTTTTTCTCTTAAATCAAGTGAAAAGCCTACAGCACTCTCTCTCTCTCTCTCTCTCTCACTCAAAAAAAAAAAAAAAAAAAAAAAAAAAAAAAAAACGTTTGTTGGCATAAAACCAGAAGAAGGAAGTTGAAGGCATAATTGTAGATCAAAATCCACTCCCAATTTTGTGAGTTGAGTTTTGCCCCAAAAAGCATTAAAAGTGAAATAATAATAATAATAATAATAATAATAATAATAAAAAGAAGGTGTGTCCTTTGTGTTTGAGATATCGTCCAGTGCCTTTATCACTCAACCCTGTTTACTTATTTATTGCCCTTTCTTCATTCCCTTTTCACTTACCAATTTTTCTTCTTTCCAATTTCTCCCCAATGGATTCTGGTAATAGTGCAAGTATGCAATCCTCTAGCACCGGCGACGAGGAGTATGACTCACGCCCCGACTCCATCATGGCCGCCTTTCTCGCCAACCAACCACCTCCCCACGGCGGCTCCTTCGCCGGAAACTTCCACCCTCCTCCTCCTCCATCCTCCTCCGCCGCCGTGTTCGATCATTTCTCCTCTTTATTTGACCCAAGATCTTCCCTTTCCAACCAAAACCCACTTCTCAATTTCGACATGGCCTGGACCCGGACCGACCGATCCGACCCGATTCCCCCCGATCTCGCCGGCCCACCTTCTATCTCCGCCGCCGCCAATCATAATATCTCCTCAATTTCAAATTTTTCTGACCAAGTTCAGAACTTTTCTCATCACCCATCTCAGGCTACTACTAATTCCTTCCCACCCACCAACCAGACTGAATTGCAGAATATACCCAACAATTGCGGCGGCGGGGCTGGTTTGCACCCGAAGAAGCGGCCGAGGGCATCTCGACGAGCACCGACGACGGTGTTGACAACGAATACCACCAATTTCCGTGCCATGGTCCAGGAATTCACCGGAATTCCAGCGCCGCCGTTCACCGCCGTGTCGTCCTCCCCTTTTACAAGAAACGCTGCAAGATTCGATCTTTTTGGGAGTGGCAGAAAAGCTGCACATTTGGACGTGGCGCCATCCACGCAGACTCACCTTTTGCGACCATTTCCCCAAAAACCGTCGCCGTCGACGGCGACCCTCCTCGCCGGCGGCAACTTGCAAAATCCAATTTTTAACATAAACAACATGTTCCAATCGAACCCCAAATTTAACCCTTCGTTAAATGATCAAAATTTCAAAATGGGTACTTTTGAGGAGTTCGGTTTGAGCGGCCTACCACCGGCCGGAAACATGAACAACAACAACGGAAACAACCATGCTCCGGCGAGCTGGGTGGCCGGCGGCGGAGGTGAATTAAACCAACAATGTGTTAATTTAAGATCTGGGCATGGAAATATGAACGGGAAATTCATCCGATACGCCACCGGCACTGCAAATTCGGCTGGATTTTTCGGCAACAAAGCGGTGGAGGATTTACGGGCTCGCGAAGGTATGGTGGAACCCTGGATTTGTTCTTCTGATTAGTTGGGAAAAAATGAAGGAAAATGAGAAAATGATGAGTGAGACAAAAACAAAAATTACAGTAGAGAGAAACACCTCATTTTCACATATATCTGTTTTTAATTATTTCTCTTAGTTTTCAGATAATACATCCTCTCAGTTATTTCAGCTTTTGCTGACAATTATTTCGTCTTTATTTATGTATTATTATTCTTCAAGTTTTTTTTTTTTTTTTCTTTTTTTCTTCCGAGTATAACAATATTGAATGAAGAGATTCAAAACTTATGCTTTCTTTATTATACTGACATTTATATTATCTGTCATTATTCTGGTTGATTATCTCTAAAAGATTATTAATAGCTAGCTTTGTTTATAATTTGGGATAATATAAAAATTAGAATTCATAATCTCTACACTAAAAGTTCAAAAGTTTTTTTTTAATTTTAATATTTTAATTTTTAATTTTGGTTTAAGAACATTGTTACATATTGGGAGATTTAATTATGAAAGTTGTTTAGCTAAATTCACTTTATCATTAGAAGCTGGTATGTTTAAAATATATTTTTGTTAGCAAAATCAACTACAGTCTATTACTTGAATATTATTCTTGTTTTATACAAGAGAATCCATTGGATATTTAATTTTTCTTTCTAATTTCTCTCTCCTCTAACATTTGAAAATAATTAAAAGAGAGGGAGTGATTGAAGGCGAAATTTTAGGGATGCTCTCAGCCGCCACAATCTGTTGAGTTTTTTTTGTCTTTTTTTTGCTCCTATTATGGCGATTATCATATTATATTAATTCTTCGTTACTATTTTTAATCATCTTTCTATGATCCCATTTTTATCTTTTGTTCAATTCATCATTTCTTATAATCTTTTGTGAAAAGATAAGCAAACAATCGGATGCCTTTTTCTTTCTTTTCTTGTCCTTTCTTCTTCTCATTATTATTTTATATTCAACTACATTGGGATGAAATTCGAACTTAATAATCTTATATCATGCTATTTTTTTGTTGGTATTATTGTTATTTTGTATTAAGTTATACCTAGATTTTAGTTAGTTTGTCGTTATATGTTTTGATTCTGTTCTATGATATTGGTATTCTTACTTTCTTCTGGTATCCAGTTAGAGTTTGCAGTTGTCTTATGTTTGACAAAATTTTCTTTGAATGTGTGATATGTTAGTTTTTCTTGAACAATGAATCAACATGTGAAGCAAAAAAATAAGTTGTCAGCATGTTGTTTTATTTAGGGTAATAATTGGTACATTCAAATATGTGTATTTTTGTTTTATATTTAACCAACTCCAGTTAAAAATCTTTGGATTAGGCCAACAAAAGTGAGTTGGATTGAAATGATGACTAAAATAAACATACAACCAAAAGGTTAGATTCTCTCATCTTAACTATTGATGACTACAAAAAAATAATAAAAAATAAAAATAAAAATAAATTTTAAAAAAATCTTTAGATCAGAAAATATAGGGCAATTTAACCTAATTTTTTTTACAAAAAATGGTGTAATTGATTTTTTAGAAAATATTCAACCAAAGTTGTTATCAAATGTCAACAATAACGTAGTTTTAGCTTAGATTAAAAACTAAAAAGTCATATGTTTTAATCCACAACTTATCATTGTTGAATTCAATTTTATTATTTCTTCAAAAAAAAAAAAAAACTCAATTTTATTAAATGAGAAAACGGTAGTAAATTGACCTTTTTTTTTTTTTTGAAGTGTGTAGTAAATTGATTTATTTGTCTAGAAAAACTTACTAAACTAAAATATTATGAGTTTTACTGATGATTGTTACTTAGAATATATTTCTTACATATTTTTTCGCATTTAATTGCTATTCAGCCAGTTTATTTCGCAAACACTCACAAACATTCAAAATATGATTAATTGAGAACGGAATATATATATATATATATATATATATATATATATATATATTTTTTTTTTTTTTTTTTTTTTTTTTTTTTTTTTTTT
>JBBMKA010039181.1:0-22134 GCA_037833695.1 Sechiopsis laciniata | reverse complement strand
GGATAAACAACCTAGACAAATAATGATAACAAGCAAACATAATTAATATCTAAGCAGCTCACTAACTAGGCAACCAACACACAAGGTTCGGAACAAGGAATTACCCAAAACTGAGAAGAAAAGGCTTGACTGCAAGGCCTCGATGAAGGCGAAAGCGGCAGAGCTCTGGACTGCGCAGCAGCGAGGCGCGCACGGGCACTGGGCTGTGCAGGCTCGGTGGATCTGTGCGAGTGAGTGGCGAAGAGCTACGGCAACAAGGCTGTTTCACAGCAGCGAGACGTGCGGCGATGGCGAGGCGACACAGCTAGCTGTACGAGAGCTCGGGCGAAGCATTTGCTTGCGTGAAGGGGATCCAGCCCGTGCGTGCTGCGACGGGCGAGGGAAGGGCTGCGGCAAGGTCAAAGGGCGAGCGGCCAGCAGGTGTACAGCGATGGCGAGGGCTACGAGGCCTTGCGATCACAAGAGTTTGCGTTCGCTGGTGCGAAGAGTCTCGGATCGGCGAAGGACGAAGCTAGCTGGGGAACTTAATCATGGCAAAGGTGAAGGCAACTAAGGAACTTGATCTCGGTGAAGGGACTTGGGCGATGGGAGAAGAAAAGAGGAAGAAAATGCATTTTTGGAGAAAGTTGAGAATGCAGCTAGGTATTTAAGGTGTCGGCAAAGAGGGAAGAGTTTAATGAGGATGTGACACATGTCCTCAAAGGTTCTGGCTTCGAGTCTTGGCGAAGACACTTTTTTCTTTCTTTTTTCCCCTTTTAACCAAAAGAGTCTCCAAACTCCTCAAACAGCAACACTAGCTCCGAAAACCAGAAACCGAAGGAAAAAACCCAAACTCAGCAACTAGCAAAGCATCCTTGAAACCCTGGGTAATTACGAAACTACCCCTGAAGACAAAATTACCAAAACGCCCCTAATGGCTCAAACTGCCCTAACGGCCCAAGCGAACAGCTAAATCAACAATCGAGCATACCTAGGGATCCGGAATGGAAAACTGGGCCATTACACCTGGTCCAGGTCAACATGCCTAAATACTCGAAGAAAGGTGTCCACTGAGTCACGATTTTAAAGGCCCTCACCAGTGTACCGAGTCAGCCTGTTCACACCTATCACCCTAAGCTAAGACCCTCTCTAACAGGCGTACACTATGATCAGGGCCAGCGTAAAAGGGCTACAAACTAGGTATTGTCGGGGGCGGCATGTTGACATCCCGGCTATCGCAGGATTAAATCGTCAACGACACCGACCCAATGAGAACAACGTACGTTGTGTTCTCTACAGCCTCTAAATGATGACAACTAAACAGTTCTATAACAGGAGGATTTAATAGCCTGGTTCTAATAGATCACGAAACATGTTCCACAACTCAACTGGCATCCTAGCAGGATACTAACATATGTGATCGTGACTAGCTATAAACCAAACATGTCATCACAAGGAACGTACCGAACAAGGAACAACAGAACATGCATTTAAAAGAATTGACACACCAGGACCCCATAATCTCGGCGTGCTTCACAGTAAATTATAATTAAAAACATATGCAAAGTGGCACCCCGGGACCCCATAATCTCGAAGCACAACATAAAAAAATCATTAAGTTGGCACAATATAACGCATATCAACACATAGCAATAGCATAATAAACTTTGTCCTGTGCAGGGTCCACACAACCCGAGTAGAGAATCCTTACCTGAAAATAGTTACAGAACAATTCCAACAGTCACCAACAAGCGAGAATTCAAACCACAACAACCTACCAATTAATTCCATTAAAAAAATTTCACTAGAAAACAATTATAACAACCAAGGAATCGCATCAAGAACCTTACCAAAACCCACGAATACGGCTGCCCAACACAGAAGAGGATCGAAGAAACAAGCAGAACAATAAACACACGCTTCAAGCCAGCAAAACAACTCTTCAAAATCAACCTAAACAAAGTCAAACAACGAACCCAAAACAAATAACGATTACCAACAAGATTGGTGCTACGAAGATTTACCCAAAATTCGATCTACTCTAAACGCAGCACGAACTAGAACTGTGACTGCGAGGCACTGACGAAGAGGGGCTACCAAGATTGGCTACACGTGCGTCGAACGGTGACATGGGAGCGTTCGCACGTTGCTGTTGGCGGCAGCAACGGGGCAGTCTACGGTGGGTGCTATGGCAGAACATGGCCGGAGGGTGGTTGTTAACAGCAAAGGTCGCGGCTGCGCGGGCGTGCGCTAAGCAGGGGACAGGGTCGCGCGCGGTGGAGGTTATCGGCAGTGTTTGGGCAGAAGGCAACAGAGGCTGCTAGGTGGAGTGGCTAGGGTTTACTCAAGAGGAAGAAGAAGAAGAAAAAGAAAGAATGGTGGGTCTTTTCTCTTTTTTTTTTTAATTATTATTTTTCCTTTGTTTTTAAAACCAAACTTAAATAGGCCTTATTTAAAACCAACCCCTTTTCCTCTTTTATTTTAAACAAAACAAAACGTCTTTTATATAACTTTTTCTCTCTTTTTTTTCCCTTTTACAAATTTTAAATTACAAATTTTTGGGGCGTTACAACATTCCCTCCTTTTTATGACTTTTGTCCCGAAAGTCCTAAGACTGAAACAACTCTGGGTAACGAGAACGCATGTCATCCTCGCACTCCCAAGTTGCTTCCTCAACTCGCTGGCTTCTCCACAACACTTTAACCAAACTGATCTCTCAGTTACGTTAGGTCTTTTGCTCCCAGGCTAAAATTTGTACAGGCTGCTCCTTAAAGGTCAAATTCGGGTTTAACTACAAAGTGTCAAAATCTACTATGTGAGAAGGGTCTACTATGTACCGTCTCAACATTGAAACATGAAACACGTTGTGCACTACTGACAACGACGACGGTAAGGCTAAACGATACACTACTTCCCCAATCCTCTCTATGATCTCAAAGGGCCCAATAAACCGGGGACTCAGTTTCCATTTCTTATCGAACCTCAAGGTACCTCTCATAGTAGCTACCTTCAGGAACACATACTAACCGACCTCAAACTCTAAATCTCTATGCCGAACATCTGCATAACTTTTCTGGCGACTCTGAGCTGTCAACGTACGAGACTTGATTTTCTGAACTGCCTCACTGGTCATCTGTAGTAACTCTAGACCCAACAATTGTCTATCATCAACCTCATCCCAACAAATAGGAGACTTGCAACGCTTTCCATACAATGCCTCAAACGGGGCCATCTGAATAGTTTCCTGGTAATTATTATTATAAGTAAACTCCATGAGATACAAGTACTGGTCCCAACTACCTGGAAAGTTTAGAATGCATCACGAAGCATATCCTCAAGTATCTGATTTACTCTCTCGGTCTGACCATCCGATTGAGGATGGAAGGCTGTACTGAAATTGCACTTGATTCCCAACCCCTTCTAGAGGGCTCTCCAAAAGTGAGTTGTGAACCTAGGGTCTCTATCAGAAACAATCTTAACTGATACCCCATGGTACCGCATTATCTGGTCAAGAAACAGCTGTGCCCATTTCTCCACGGAGTAAGTGATCCTTCCTAGGACGAAATGCACACTCTTGGTCAATCTATCTACTATCACCCAAATCATCGTATGACCATTCGGGGTACTCGGCAAGCCTGATATAAAATCCATCGAAATCTCTTCCCATTTCCACTACGGTACACTCAAAGGATGTAACTGATCGGCTGGCCTTTGCTTGGGTGCATTCACTTGCTGACAGGTGAGGCACTTGCTAACAAACTCAGCTACTTCTCTTTTCATGTTGCTCCACCAAAATGACTATTTCAAGTCCTAATACATCTTGGTACCTTCTAGATGCCAAGCAAACGAGAAACTATGAGCTTCAGACAACAACTCAACTCTCAGTTCCGAGCCTGCTGGCACACAAAGACGTCATCTATACGACAAACTCACATCTGAAGCAACTACAAAGTTTGGGTTACCATCTGTCTGACCCCGGGTCACAATCCTAACCAACTCTAGATCACTTGGCTGACCCTCAACAATCTTCTGCTTGATGGACGGCTGAACTGTCAATCGTGCTACCTTGGTGGTAACCTGATCTATTGTCAATACAATATCTGTCTGCTGCACATCTATAACCAACAAGGGTCGTTCCATCTACATCGTTGTTGAGTGCGATGTCTTTCTGCTGAGCGCATCTGCCACAACTTTGGCCTTGCTAGGGTGGTACAAGATCTCACAATCGTAATCCTTAACCAATTTTAACCATCTCCTCTGTCTCATATTCAACTCTTTCTATGTGAAGAAATATTTGAGGCTCTTGTGATCTATAAATATCTAAATTTTCTCTCCATACAGGTAGTGCTTCCAGACCTTCAACATATGAACCACTGCTGCTAACTCTAAATCGTGCACTAGGTAGTTCAACTCATAAGGCTTCAATTGACGGGAAGCATAGGCAACCACCTTCCCCTGCTGCATCAAAACACACCTTATTCCTTTATGTGAAGCATCGCTAAACACTGTGAATCGTGTTGTCCCATCTGGAACTGTCAAAACTGGTACTATAGTCAAGGCAACTTTGCAAAACTCTCATTGCAAGCGTTATCCCAGACGAACTTACAACCCTTTCATGTCAACCGAGTCATAAGTCCTGCTATCTTGGAAAAGTTAAAAATGAATCGTCTGTAATAATTGGCCAAACTCAGAAAGTTATGAATCTCTCCACTGATGTCGGCTCTGCTCAAGAACTTACTGCTTCAATTTTTGCGGGATCAACTGAAATACCATCTCGAGAAACCACGTGGCCTAAAGTCCACGTGCTCTAGCAAAAACTCACACTTGCAGAACTTTGCATATAACTTCTTCTCCCTCAAAGCTGTGAACACTAACCTCAAATGATTGGCATGGTCCTCCTTAGTCTGAGAATCAACCAAAATGTCATTGATGAACACAATGACAAAGCTGTCCAAAAATGGTTTGAACACCCGATCCATAATGTCCATGAATGTTGCTGGTGCATTGGTGAACCCAAACAACATTACCACAAACTCATAGTGACCATATCTCGTCCTGAATGCTGTCTTCAGGATATCTAAATCCCTGATTCGTAACTGATGATATCCAGATCTTAAGTCTATCTTGGAGAATACTGACGCTCCCTAATGTTGATCAAATAAGTCATCTATGCGAGGTAACGGATATCTATTCTTTATTATAACCTTGTTCAGCTCCCTATTGTCAATGTAAAGGGGCAGCGATCTATCCTTCTTTACAAATAACACTAGTGCTCCCCATGGGGACACATTAGGACAAATGAAATGTTTATCCAATAACTCCTACAGCTGAACCTTCAGCTCTTTTAACTCAATTGGGGCCATCCAATACGAAGCCTTTGAGATAGGGAGAGTCTCTGGCTCAAGCTCAATAGTAAAGTCAATCATCCTCGACGGCGGTAAGCCTGACAACTCCTCCAGGAACACATCCAAAAACTCTCGAACCACTGGAACGCGATCCATGGACAACACTGGACGACTATCAGCTGTCAACTTGGCTAGATAACCTCAAGCTCCTCGAGTTATCAAACGACTGGCTTTTTCTCTCGAAATTATCTATGAACAACAACCACTCTTAACACTTCCAAACTTGAAGCTTTTCTTCTCGGGCGAACTGAATACGACTTCTTTCTAGTAGCAATCAATTACAACGTGGTTATCAGCTAACCACTCTATACCTAGTATCACATCGAACCCACCCATAGGCAGTAATATGAGGGTAGCAGCTAAAAGTTCTCTGACTACCACGATCCGACCATTCTTCACCATTTCAGAGGCAAACATACTAACTCCAGATGGAGTTGTAACACTCAGCTCAAACCCCAAGGGTTCTAGCTCCAAGCAAGCTTGTCCCACAAAGGTCATAGATATAAAAGAATGGGTCGAACCCGAATCAAACAACTCAAAGGCATAATGATAAAAAACTAATAATGTACCTACAACTGCACCATCGGTTATGTTTGCCTCCTGACGAGTAGTGACAAACACACGGCCCTGCTGCTGGACCTGACCTGCTCCTCCCTGGGTACATGTTGGGCCAGATGCCCCTCTTTGCCACACTTTTAGCAAGCTTTCGGAGAAGTCCCATAAATAACAAAAATGGTATTTGCTGCACTGTCTGCACTACGACTGTTGTCTAACTATACCCTGCTGTCTAAACTGCTGAAGTCGCTTATCTCGACCCTGAAACTGACCTGAACGGCGCTAGTGGCTTCCTGATCCAGTTGATCTAAAAGCGTTAAACTTCCTCTTCTGTCATGCACTAGAGGTAGTCCCTTGCTCCAATAACAGCTTTGGGTACTTACCATCATAGATCTCTACTAGCTCCACTGCATCGTCATACGTCTGTGGCTTCTGCGCTCGAACATCCTGTCAAACCTCTTCTTAAGCCCACCCATAAAGGCCTTGATCTTAAGCTCCTCAGTCAGAATTAGATGCGGTGTAAAGTAACCGAGCTCAGTAAACTACTTCTCGTACGCAGTCACAGACATGTCTCCTTGGTTCAGACCAATAAAGGTAGCTATCTTCTCTTGCTCAGCCTCCTCGATGATATACTTCTTCATGAACTTCGTCTTGAAAAACTCCCACGTAGATGGGGGCAAACTTGCTGGTCTAGCTCTATATGCTGACTCCCACCACCAAATAGATGTATCTTTCAACACAAACGCAGCACATCTAAGACTCTACTCATCCGAGTAACCCATATTACGGAATATGATCTTCATGCGAGCTAACCACTTTGCAGCATCTTTCGGATCCTAAGACTTGGCATCAAGCTCCCAAGGATTCTATTTTCAAAACTCCTTTATCCAATTCCCAGCTTCCACATCTTCATCTCTCACTACTGGTTTGGCTACTGGGCAAGAGGTACAACCCGGGGCCAGTGGGGGCAGCGGTGCTCCTGCAGGTACTCCCTACTATTGTAACATTGCTGCAAACTGCCCAAACTGTGCCTGTCTCTCAACTCTCTACGTGGCAAGCATGGTTAAAACCATATCTTGAAAGGCTACAGTCGAAACCCCTTCGGCAACTGATAGAGGTGTTTGACAAGTAAGTTGCTGATGCCGAACTTCAGGTCCAGGGGAGGATGAAGGCACATTCATCGTTACTGTGGCTGCTATATGGCCATCAGCTGTCACTGCTACGTTTGTCTGGCTCCAAGTTGTTGGTCTCGACATGACTCACAATCTACACTCGAAAATCACAACTTGTTAGTCCACGCACAAGACTAACCATACAAGCAAACCACAAAAGAAATATGTAAGCTAGAAACTAATAGCATTAACAAAACCCTTATGAAAACCCGACATACCTGACAGTCGCTGGAATGCTAAAGATCATGGGAAAAACTACAACTTACTATGCAGGTTAGTCTACAGAATCTATGACTATGTGCTCTAATACCAAATATAGGAACCCGTAGTTTTTAAACTACGTTTTCCACATCATGCTGACTCTAAAACGGTTACAAACATGCATAATTTCAAAATTTTGAACTTCAAATGTCTGCTCCTATTGAATTTGTTTTCAATTGAGTAAATGAATGGAAAAGCCCTTGGCCAAGGTGTTTATTTAAACAACTGAAATAACTAATTAAATGAAGTAATAAGAAAGAGGCATTCATGCTAACAAATAAGCAATACCTTAAACATAAATAATAGAAGTTTTATTACTATTATGCCAACAATGAAATAATGGAACTTACTACTACCTTATCAACTAAACACTGACGTAGCAAGCTTCACCCATGATCACTTCAGCATCTCCCAGTTAACCATCTCGGTGGAGCCCCTGGTTACCTGGTGCAAAAATAAAACCATAGAAAAGGTAAGTATAAAAGAATACTTAGTAAGAACTCCCCAACAGGGGTACAATGCACAAGGTAGAGTCTAACATGCTAGCAATACATATCTATTCTCAATTTCACTTTTAACTTTACTTGGTAATGGGATTCATTATATGACTTGCTTGTGAGGCCCTTGAGACTCTCACCTGCTCTAGATATTACGACTAGTCATGAAGTTCGTTACACAACTATCTAGCTAAAACTCAACTTTTCTCTATTGGAGTACTAACGACACCAGTCTAGGTGAGCCATCTACTTGACACTCGGTACGTGTATGCATACTCTGCATGATGCTGTAAACCAGTCAGGTGTAGGCCAACACAGATTGACCTGGTCTAGGTCGACACGCCTAAATACTCGAAGAAAGATGTCCATTGAGTCATGGTCCTAGAAGCCCTCACCAGTGCACTGAGTCAGCTTGTTCACACCTATAGCCCTAAGCTAAGACTCTCACATAGCAGGAGTACACTATGATCAGAGCCTGCCTAAAAGGGCTACAAACTAGGCGTCGTTGGGGGTGGCATGTTACATCGCATCCCCGGCTATCGGACACGAGATTAAATTCTTAACGACACCGACCCAATGAGAACAACATACGTTGTGTTCTCTACAGCCTCTAGATGATGACAACTAAACAGTTCTATAACATGAGGATTTAATAGCCTAGTCCTAACAGATCACCAAACATGCTCCATAACTCAACTAGCATCCTAGCAGGATACTAACATCCATGATCGTAACTAGCTATAAACCAAACATGTCATCATAACAAACATACCGAACAAGAAACAATAGAACATGCATTTAAAAGAATTGTCACACCAGAACCCTACAATCCCGGCGTCCTTTACAGTAAATTATAATTAAAAATACATGCAAAGTAGCACCCTAGGACCCCATAATCTTGAAGCACAACATATAAACAATCAGAAAATTAGCAATAATATAACACATATCAACACATAGCAATAACGTAATAAACTTTGCCCTGTGCAGGGTCCACACAACTCGGGTAGAGAATCCTTGGAAATGGTTAGAGAACAATCCCAACAGTCACCAACAAGCAAGAATTCGAACCACAACAACCTACCAATTAATTCCAATCATAAAATTTCATAAGAAAACAATTACAACAACTAAGGAATCGCATAAAGAACCTTACCGAAAACCACGAACACGGCTGTCCAACACCGAAGAGGATCGAAGAAACAAGCAGAACGATAAACACACGCTTCAAGCCAGCAAAACAACTCTTCAAAATCAACCCAAACAAAGTCAAACAACGAACCTAAAACAAATAACGATTACCCACAAGATTGGTGCTGTGAAGACTTACCCAAAACTCGATCTACACCAAGTGCAGCACGAACTAATACCGTGAATGAGAGGTGCTGACGAAGAGGGCTACTGAGCTTGGCTGTGAGTGTGTTGATCGATGATAGGGGAGGGCTCGCGCACTTCTGTGCACGGCGACGGGGCAGTCTGCGGTGGGTTCTGTGGTGAAACGTGGCTAGAGGGTAGTCGGCGGAGGCAGAAGTCGCAGCTGCGCGCGCGTGCATGAGGTAGGAGATGGGGTCGTGCCCAGTGGGGATTATCGGTGGCGTCTGGGCAGAAGGCAGCGGTGGTAGCTGCTAGGTGGAGTGGCTAGGGTTTGCTCAAGAAGAATAAGAAGAAAAAAAGAAAGAATTGTGGGTCTTTTTCTCTTTTTTTTAATTATTATTTTTTCCTTTGTTTTTAAAACCAAACTTAAATGGGTCTTATTTAAAACCAACCCCTTTTCCTATTTTATTTTAATCAAAACAAAACACCTTTTATATAATTTCTTCTATTTTTTTCCCTTTTACAAATTTTAAATTACAAATTTTTTTGGGCGTTACACCCTGAAAGTGCAATGGGCACACGATCCTTGAGAGTATAATGGGCACAAACCCCTGAAAGTATAATGGACACAAACCCCTAAAAGTACAATGGGCACAAACCCTTGAAAGTACAATGGGCTCAAACTCCTAGAAGTACAATGGACACAAATCCCTGAAAATACAATGAGCACAAACCCCTGAAAGTATAATGTGCACAAAACTCCTAGGCTTGTCTCTGGGTAGCATGTGTATGCATGTTTTCCTGCTAGAGTAATCAATCAACAATAAATTTCTGCTATGATTAACACATGCATTATAAACTACTATTCTGGTGTATCATTTATAGCATGTTTTCCTATCAGGATATCTCAATCAAAACGTGATTCTATATTTCAATCAACACATCATTCTCACCCTAAGTCAAACATGAATACATAACCAGGTAATGAACAAGTATGATTTCAATCAACATCAACAATTACAGTACAATAGCACAAGCAATTACCAATCTTAAAGCCTGGTTTAGGCGAAGAACGACCTTACCTTGGCCGAATTCAATGAGTCTACACAAATTTCCATGTCAAAGCACTCCTAGAAGCTTTTTGTGACTTCCATGGCCTATAACACACAAACAGCTCAGAACTAGCACCTCTGACCATCACAAATGGACTCAGAACGTTAAAATTGCCTATTAATGAAGAACCTCAAAATTTGTGCTCCAGTGACTCCCAGTGACCACGTGCGCCTCACAAACTTTGTTTGAAGAATGCAAAACAGTTCCGATCAATCTGGTCAACATAAAGTTAATGGGCAACTTGTTATTTAACCTCCAAACCAAACATCCATTAAACTTATAGTCAAACACTTTTACACCTTAAACTAAACAATCACTATACCCATATCCAAACAGCCTCAAACCACATTTTAAATAACTTTAAACCAGCAAACAAACACCTCCTATCCTCAACTTAAATAGCTTTAAACCAGTAAACAAACAGCCTAATAAACTCATAACCAAATGCCTATCTTCTCCTATAATGGAATGTCATCTAAACGTAAAAGCACTAAACAAATTGAAGCTCACCTTGTAAAGGGTAATTCTTTTTAGACGACCTCTAATACCACACCTGAAGTTCCAAGTCCAAATATCTAAATTTATGGTTCATAAATGGATTTTACTGAAGAGAAAATAATGAACAATTCACCCATGCCTTACTGCCACATGAAACTTCTTGTTCCCATCCATTCACTTTAAAATAGTGAAAAAAAAAAAAACAATAAAAGAAACTTTGAATTCCACCTCTGTGCAAGTTGTTAGCCACCCAAGCTAAAGACAAAATAAATTGAAAGAATTTGCTGGAATTAACTCTGATTAACAAGCTTAAATGAAATGTCCAAAAGCATCCAAGCATGATGGTGAATGAAATTTCAAATGGAACTTCCCAATTAATCCATCTTGATTGCCGTCACAATCAACCAATGAGAAATACTTAGTTCAATCTCCAACAATCTTAACCAATTGATCGAGCGGTTGCATTTTGAAGGCTTCAATTTCTTTTCCACTTAATTAAGTATTTGTGCGACTGAGAATTATGATTTTTTTTTATAAGGTTGTGCAACGATGAATAAAATTATAGTTTAGGGTTTGATCTACCACTTTGAAATTATAAGACTACCCCTCTTTATTCAATTTTAATTAAATAGCACAACACCTAACGTAACCCATAAAATACAAAGTTTAGATTCATAACATATTGCCATTTGTTTTAAAACAAATGGCTTAATTAAATCTATTAAAATAATTCCTTTCATATAATAAATAGTCAAAATTAAAATAATTTAAATGGAGAAATTAGGGTTGTTACATAAATACACATAAATATACACTACATCATAATTATAAAATACAATACTAATAAAGTACTTATACTTACCCAAGTGTGTGTATATATATATGTATTTTTTTTTTAGAATTACCAATACATTACACAAATTACTTCATTTAATTGAAACTAGAGAAATAATAATATCCAAAATATTATATTTATTTATTAATACATAATTGGAAGATTTAAATTTTTTTGACAAAATCAAACAATTATCAACAAGAAAGAAATTGTGTATCTCAATAAAATCATTTTTTTTTAATTAAAAAAAAGTTATTTATGACCCAATATTTGAGGATATTTTTAAGAAGATAATTTTGAGATTGAAACCGAAGAAAAAAGGAGCACCATTTGAAGAGTTTTTTGTTTGTTTGTTTATTTGTTTTTTTTTTTTTTTTGAAAACTTAGTGCTTTTTATTTTAATAAGAGTTGGTTTAATGATGGAGGATGTTTGTATAATTTTCCTATAAAACAAATTTCCTATTTCAGAGTAATGGATTACTTTTTCTAAAATTTTTAAATATGAACACGCTTGCAATTTTCTTCATTTGATCTAATACTGGAGAAAGTCCTTTTTTTTCCTTCAATATTACTAGAGAAAAGAGATTTTTAACCAATAACCTCAAGTTATATAACTAGAGTAGAGAATTCAATAGCAATCAAAAGTTTGCTCCTTTTGTATGCACATACATATCAGTTTGATATATAAAAGTGCAATATGTTTTTAGAGAATTTTCACTGTATATAGCATCTTTTTGTCCCAAGATTACGACACAATTAAGATACTACAATCGAGTCTCCAGCGAAGGTCGACAACGATGACAACCTCAGAACATTGGAACCTAAATGGATTTGGGGAAAAGTGATAGAGAAGTGGAGAAGGTTTGTGATAGATGATCATGATAGAATTGAAGAACCGTTCGTGATAGATGATCGGATTTGGGGGTGTGCATCTTTTTGGCCCCATGTTTTTAATACTTAAATATATAAATAGAAACACAATTAATATTTTTTTTTTTTCTCTTTTATAAGTTTTTTTTTTTTTTTGAAAACTGGAAAATCAAAGCTTCGCTCCCCTATACCTGGGACATCACTGGCCCCTCCCTAGGCTGTGGCATCGAGATACTTCGAAAGGGTATTCTAGTTTAAGCGCTTTCCAGCGACTTCGAACCATAGATTTTTCAAGGAAACATGCCTTGAAGTCCTAAGCTTCAATCGCTGGTATAACGCCTCACATTTTCAGAGAAACTATCCAAGTGCCGTTATTACCTTTTCCAAAATTTTCAGTGAGTTCTGTTTAATTTTGGCATTAGGGATATTTTGGGTAAATTTACCTATAATGGTCCTTTTGTAATTAGATGATTAAAGTTGGGTGATATTGTAATTTTAAGACTCTTGGAGGCATTTTATGGATAAATTGATTTGGTTGAATTTATGAAAGAAATAAAAAAGTTTATACTTTGCTTTAATTAGGAAAAAAAAAAAAAAAAAAAAAAATCTTTTGAGTTTTGTGAAGGAAAAGAAATGGTGGTGGGTTTCATTTAAGGGGTTTAAAAAAAAGAAAAAAAAGGGAAAAGCCCATTAAGGCTATTTTAGAATAAAAGAAATGGGGATTTTCTTCCTAAAAAAATGAGAAAAAAAAAGGAAAACCCATTTCCCTCGTCTTCTTCAAACCTAGCTCTATCACCCCCTACCCAAAACCTGCTGCTGCAGTCGCCCTTCACCGCCTGCCACCGCCCGCGCTCCACCCGCTTGCATTGACTGACTCATCGCTGCCATCAAGCTCCCGTAGCCGCAGCAGACCCATCCCACGAGTACACAGCACCTCCGTCCACTCCACCCTCGCGCGCGCCCGCTCTGCCTGCGCGTCCACTGCGTGTCCCAACTCCGCCACATCCCCTCTCCTGGTCACAACAGCCGAGTCAGCCGCCGTGCGTGCGTTTCTCCGCCATGTACTGCTCGTTTCCGACGCTGCCGTTTGTCCATGCCTCGCAGCCGCTATTTGTTCGTGCAGTGCTGATCTGTTGGGTTTTTGGTAAGTTTCTAGCTTGGTTTTGTGATTCATTGCTGATTTGTTTTGAGTTGTTCTGAATATGATAATTTGTTGGGTTGTTTGTTAGGCATTTATTCTTGTGGAATCTTGAGGTGTGTGTTGTAGGTTCCGTTGGGTTTATGCTTCGCCTAGCAATGGACACTCGTGTTTACTTTTAGAATTTGGGTAAGTTCTCTTTCGGACTCGTTGGTTCTTAGGGATTCAATAGTACTATTGGGATTGGTATCGAGTGACTGTTTCAATTTATCTTAGGTTGATCTGCGGTGTGGTTCGTTGTTAGTGGAACTCGTGGAATTTGCTCGGACTTTTGGGTAAAGATTTTGGGTTTCGGCATCATTGTATTATTTAATCGTTTTAGATTGTTTGTCTGACTGCGAATAATTGTTTAGGTCGAGTTGTTGGTTGTTGGAACTATTGGAATTCTAGGAATGCGTTCTGTATCGTCTTTTCCGGTAAGGATTTTCTCAGTGGATTGTGTGAACCCTGTACAAGGTGAAACTGACTGTGTTACTGATATTTATTGATGCTGGACTGCGTTGCTGATATTTACTGATGTTTGTCTATGTTGTATGTTTGTTATTTTGTGTGTTATGTATGCCTTGTACCTCGGATGGGGTCCCGGGATGCCATATTGTATGTTGTTTAAAATATTAAATATGTTTTGTATGTTCATACTTCGGGATTATGAGGTCCTGAGGTGTTTAACTTGTATGTGTTTTTTAAATTATATCTCTTATGACATGCTAGAATTATAAGGTCTTAGCATGTTATTGGTACCGTTGTATGTTCTTGGTTCTCTTAGTATATGTGTGAGCTGGTGATGACGTCTGTTAGTATGTAGCTAGTCCTGATCATGTAATGAGTAGCATCCTGTTATGGTGACTATATAAGAATATTGAGCATGTTTGATGATCCGTTAGGACTGAGTTGATAAGCACTTGTACATAGAATTCTTAGTTGTCATCATATAGAGGCTATAGAGAACACAACGTACTTTGTTTTCATTAGTCGAGACCGTTGAGGATTTGTTTCTGCCCCAATAGCTGGGGATGTGATGTAACATGCCGCCCCCGACGATGCCTAGTTTGTAGTCCTTTTAGGCGGGCCCTGATCATAGTGTAAGCCTGCTATGGGAGGGCCTTAGCTCAGGCTGATAGGTGTGAACAAGCTGACTCAGATCGCTGGTTAGGGCCTCTAGGACTGTGACTCAGTGGACACCTCTTCCTTGTTAAGATAGGCATGTGGACCTAGACCATGTCAGCTGTGTAGGCCTACACCTGACTGGTTTGTAGTAGCATGAGGTGTATGCGTACACGCACCGAGTGTCAGGTAGATGGCTCACCTGGACCGGTGTCTTTAGTACACCAGTAGTGATTTAGTTGTTGAGCTAGAGAGTTATGTAACGAACTTCATGATCTGTCAAATTGTTATGTTTAGGTGGGTGTCTTAAGGGGTCTCACAAGGGAGTTGTGTAATGTTTTATCGTTAAAGTTTAGGTGAGTGTCTTGAAGGCCTCACAAGTGAGTCATGCAACGAACCTCATGATAGAGTAAAAAGTTAAGTTGAGTTGAGAGTAAAGTTGATTGAGTGAGAATAGAGTTGATTGATCGAGAACGGTTTGTAACATACTTCATGACCAATTTAGTGAGCTATGTTGAGATGGGAATAGATACGCATTGCTAGCATGTTAAGTTCTACTTTGTGCATTGTATCCCTGTTGGGGAGTTTTTACTCAATATTCTTTTATACTCACCCTTTCTGTAGTTTTTTTTTCTACCAGATAATCAAGGACACTACCAAGACAGTTAGTTAAGAGATGCTGAAGTGATCATGGGAGGAGCTTGCTGCGTCTGTTTAGTTTAGCTAATAGGACAGTTACTATTGCATTTTATTCCTTTGTTGACACGTTAGAATGATATTCTTGTTATTTCAGTTTTAAACCTGTTGTTAACTACTGGGCATGGATGTCGTTACTGTTATTTATTCAATTGAATTTGTTTTTGAACTACCTTGGCCAAGGGTTTGTATTTATTTATTATTTGAAATAAAATACAATAGGAGAAGTTATTTGAAGTTTTGAATTTAAAATTTTAAATTGCATGTTTATAATTGAATTCCAGTCACCATGAGGTAGGAATCGTAGTTTGAAATTACAGTTCCTTATAGCTGGGTTGTCCTTTGGAGACGTTTATAAGAATTATAATGTCTTCTTTTTAATAAATTTGCTAAAATTCTTCAAATATTTTCATTGATTTTCAGTTGATATCAAGAAAACAAAGTCAAATTTAAAAATTAAAACAAAATTTATCGAAACAGAGCATAGGTTTTGGGCAGATTTTCAAATGACGTGTTGAGCAAAGCAATCCAACTAACTTGGCAAAATTGATTTTTTTAAAAAAGTCGGTTGCTTTTCAACTTTTTAACTTTATCTATAAGTTCGCATGCAAAAAAATATTTTTTTAATGGTTATAAATACCATTTAAACCAAATAATTAAAGTACATATTTTTTTTAAAACAGAATAAAAGTATATGTAGTTTATATGTACTAAATTTTAATTGTTTTCCAAACAATTTAAACCAAGTTTATAATCTACCCCTACCGATTAAGTACAATAAAATTAATGCCTCAATATTCCACTTCAATATTACACGTTTAATATTGAAAATTCATATTTAACTTTTATTTATTTGAAAAGAGTAGCATCCTCATAAAAATTGTAGTTTCTCTTTTTCAACTTGTACTAAAAAAGTAAATCAATGCCATTACCTAAAAATAAATAAACAATGCCTTATTTAAAAAACAATTGAATTAATATTAAATAATTAAGGCCAGCAAGAACAGAGTTCTAACATGTTATACAACCTAACAACTATGAGGTTATAAATTTGAATCTCTCTTCCCTCAAAATAATTAAGAGAATTTATTTTAGGTGACAAATTTTTTTATTGTCTATTTTAATTATAAAGTTTTTAGAAATACTTGATTTCTAGCAAAATTCTCAAGTTTTTTTTTTTTTTTTTTTAAATTCTAACTCTTCTATTTGGGAAATTATATTGAATATACCATTTTCTATAAATAATTACAAATTTAGGCAACAAACTAATTTTTTGCAAATCTAAATTTTGTTTTAAAATTGAGATTTAATAATTTTAATAATCCTATTTTGTCCTCACCTAAATTTAATTGATTGATTTTAAATGTCATAATTAAAATTTCCTTAAAAATTCAAATTAAATAACTTTTTCTAAAATACATATCCCAATAGTGTTTTTCTTCTCCCCTTATTTTTTCCATCTTCTTCTTTTTTCTCAACAAAACAAAGAAAGTCCTTCCATTTTTTTTTTTAGGAAAGAAAGCCCCCTTCATGCTTATATGATTGTTTTTGGCGATTGAGACCCACTTTTTTTTTTTCTTTTTTTTAACAGTTATCTTTGGTAATTATTTCTTCCTACTGATTTTTTGCATTTTTTGGAAGATTTTCTTGAATTCTAATGTGCATTCGAAAGTACAATAGAAGAATATGATGAAAACGTTAGACTTGATAAATGAAAAATTATTTTTGGTCGTTTTATCTCTCTGATATTTGAGTAGTCCATGAAAAAGATCAAATAAAAAAACTTAATTTTGTCCTTGTGGAAGCTCAAATAAGTACTATATTTCTAATAAATACGATATGTCTAACGAATAGTGTATTTATAATAAATACAGTATGTCTTATGAATACTAAGTTTCTAATAAACACAATATGTCTAACGAATACTATATTTCTAATAAATACAGTATTTACAACTAATACTATATTTCTAATAAATACTGTGTTTCTAATACTATATTGGATTGCTAATAAATATCATCTTCGTAACCATTTACCTTGGATTCTTTCGTTTCTCTTAGGTTTTCGGTATGTCTATTTTCTGTAAATCAAAATTCTAATTTTTGTTGTTTGTGAAGCTGAAATAACTATTGTATTTATTTTATACTATATATTTATTATTACATTGTATTATTTATCAACTCGACATAAATAACTTGAGTATACACATACATAGTCTTAACAACAGTATTAAAAGATCGTAAGAAAACATTATTAATAATTGTTAGGAACATTAAGGACTGTATTATAATAAATATTATTTAATACTAAATTACAATAACATTGAAGCAAATGAGATGGTGTTAACATTGAAGCATCTTGACTGACGTTCATGCTTTTTAAAGACGAAGACAATTCTGAAAACCTTTGGATTGAAAAACGACTTCCAAACGACATGGAGAATAGGATTTCGTGAAGAAATTTTGAAAGAAAAAATGGCGGTCTAAAACTTGGAGAAGAAGAAAGAGAGTAAAAAAAGAATAGACGTAATTAGGTTGATGGACAGAAATTATAGACACTATTATAGGGAAAGAAAGTTGGGAAGTTTAAAAAAAAATTCCTTTTTATTAATAATAAATGTCAATGAAAATAAACTACATTTACTAATATTTTATTTTTATCTTAGATTTGTAATTATTTTTTCAATTTAGTCCATTTTTAAAAAGAGCTCCTCTTTTGATTGATGATTACGAGGGGACTAAATATTATATTTATGGAAGATTGTTGTGTCTGTGATTGCAGCCAGTGCGTAAATTTTTGTCTTTTTATTAAGTCTGTCTAAATTTTTAATTGAAAAATCCTTCTTAATGCTTAAAAAAAAAAAAAAAAAAAAAAAAAAAGCTTTCATAATGAAAAAACATAATTATATAGTTTTTTTTTTTTTTTTTTTTTTTGGAGAAATCCAATTAGATAGCTTAAGGTAAAAGGTGCCAAGTCATGAATGGTCCGTCCAAGTAACAGAATCCCCAAATAAAATAAAATATCGTTTGAAAAAAACTTGGTTATTTGTTTTAACCATTGAATTATTTTGTGGACACGGTAAAAAACAATCAATTTTGTCTTCTCTTTTTGGCACCCTTTTTCTCTCTCATTCATTCATGGTGGATCTTCCCCACGCTCTTGGCATTTCCTTTCGTAACTTCTGCAAATCCTACAAATCCTTCTTCAAAAAATGGCATTCTAAGCTTAAGCATAATTCCAAGAAGAAGGATACCGATAACGTCGAAGATCACGACGCCATTGATGACAATATACAACCTTCCAAGGTACTACGTCCATTCCTCCCTTACGTCTCCCCTGTTTTCAATCAGGCCTGTTGTAGTTTTTTCATGATTAAGCGTGCATTTGAGATCCCGATTTCGAATTGACTGTGTAAATCTGTTGCTAGTTCTTTCTTTTATTTGTTTCGATTCTGGATTGTTGAATTGATCTGCTTATGTTAGGATGTGAAAGCCCTAATTTAAAGCAATTTATTCCTAATTTGAAGAAGTATAGGCCTAATTTGAAGAAATTTAGGACTGACTTGAAGAAATTTAGGCCTAACTTGGAGAAATTTACGCCTAATTTGAAGAGATTTAGGCGTTGAATCGGTAATAAGAAAGAAGTATTGAGTTGGTAATAAAGGAAGGATCAAATCTGTCGTTATTTCTTTCATTTTTTGTATTCTTATTGAATTGGTAATAAGAAAGAAGTATTGTTTTCAGGATGGAGAAGAAAGTAAAAAGGAAGGATCGCGAGCGGCGGCGCCGAAGAGAGGCGGGGAGAGGTATAGATATGGAGGGCAGAGCATGAGAGAGAGCAATCCGACGAGTTTGATGCATCGGAGCTATGACAGCGGATTCTGTTCTTCTCTGTCCAGGAATGCGAGCCAGAGAAGTCAAAATCCGTCGTCGTCGTCGTCCGAATTGATGCCATCTCGGGTGAACAGCGAGCGGAGAAGCATGGATTCGATTTCGTCTTCTACATTGCTGTCGAAAAGTGGTAGCCGGAGGAGCACGACCCCGATCATGTTCTCGAACTCCTCCGGCGTGCTGAAGCCGGCGCCGATCGAGAAGCAGCTCGAATGTACTCTGGAGGAGCTCTGCTTTGGATGTGTCAAGAAAATCAAGGTCACAAGAGACCTCATCTCCAACACAGGGTTCGTTCATGAACCTTTATCTTCCCTTTTCCATTTGAATTTCTTTAGATTACTCATACATAATCTTTGCACTTGTAAATTTTTTTAAAGGAACAAAGTAGATCTTATTTTAATCTTGTTTTTCAAAACTATAAATTTAGTCTCTCATACCTATTTAATCAATGTGGTTATTCAAATCCGTAACTAACTTCTTATTATTTCATACCTATAGTTTAATATTTTTTTAGCATATTTTATATATATATATATAAGTTTTTTTTGAGAAAATATATATAAAAGTATTTGAGTAAGTCAATATGATATTATGAATGAAATTTATAATTTTTTAAATCACTTAACAAAATTGACCGCTAGATTAATCTAGAATAATCATCATATTTTTTATTTGAGAATTATTACTAGTGAGCCCAACTAAGCTAAAAGTATTATAGCTTAAACAAAATAAAAAAGTTATCAAAGTAAACATCTAAGACAAAAGTATAATGTCACAATTTTGTATCTAGTAATTGTCATTGTTGTTTTCTTTGATACTTACGTAAGAACAAACTATATTATTCAAGATGTCAAGTGTATTGATTTTTAAAGTAGGGAGATTAAATAAACATATGTATATTGGCCAACATATTTATAACCTAAAACTAATTATTTTTAGATTAAATTATAAATTTGGTTTATAGTGTGGAGAAACATGGAATTTGGAATTTTGTCTCTGTCCCTTTACGCTACTAACGGCCTATATTCAATCTATTAGTAGCTTCTAAAAGAAACAAAAAAATTTAGTAGCTGATATGAGGCATTTATAAGGATTTATCAAAATATAAAAGGATTTATCAAAATATAAAAGAAGAAATTTCAGTTCATAAAGTATATAAACTAAATTCAAACTCTCTCTAAAACTATACAATAAAAAATTGTAATTTATACATGTTGTATATAGTTTTGTTCTTTTGTGTGTAAGAAATTCAATTGAAAAATTAACGTGGGAAATTCACCAAATTTTGGTTCCTAAAATTTTACGAGTTAGAATTTTTGTCTCCTTCACAACTCAATTCATTAGAATACAAAATTTAGTAGAGTATCAGTCTCTTTAGCTGAAATTGGTAATTTATTTACCAAAAATTAACAGAGATATTCCATTGATTGACAGGCAAGTAATAGAGGAAGAGGAAACACTGGCAATAAAAGTAAAGCCAGGGTGGAAGAAGGGGACAAAGATAACATTTGAAGGAATGGGAAGCGAAAGGCTAGGCAGTTACCCAGCCGACATGTCGTTCGTGATAGCTGAGAAACGACACTCTTATTTCAAAAGAGAAGGAAACGATTTAGAGCTAACACTGGAGATCCCTTTAGTCCAAGCTCTGACTGATTGCACAATTTCAGTACCTCTATTGGGAGGAGAAGCAATGAGGTTGGAGATAAACGACGTTGTTTCTCCCGGCTACGAGAAGATCATTGAAGGTCAAGGTATGTCAATACCTAAAGAGTATGGAAAAAGAGGCAACTTGAAAGTTAAGGTTTTGGTTCAGTTTCCAACTGAATTAACTCACCAACAAAAATCTCATGTTTCGAGAATTTTAGAGGATTGTAACTATTATTCTTAGTTGAGAATTTATGGGATTATAGGAAACTTAATTACTATATATTTTTCTTTTATTTGTTTGTTTGTAATCAAATTAATGTTTGGTTTTTTAGTGAAAATAAAAATAAAAATTGTGCATTCATTGCATTCAAGAGACAAACCCCCATCCCTTGATTTCATTTTTGTTTAGGTAGAATACGTACTTTTAGATTAATATATCAATTTTGTCTCTATTCACTTTAAATTTTATCTTATTTTAGTTACTCTACTTTCAAATGTAGTCCCCCTTTCTCCGACTTGTACTAAAATTAAATTAAAAAAAAATTTAATTTCATTACTAAGAGTAAAATTGGACATAGACAAATTTAAAAAACAATGGAATGATACTAAATTTGGTACAAAAAATGTTTTATCATTGTTCAAACGAGATTTCGACAAATAAGATAGATGAGAGACACGTGTAAATAATCTTTATATTTGTATTGATTTAAATATTTGCGAGTGTGGAGTACAATCTCTCATATGCTCCTATTCTTTCTCTCTAATATACAAATATCTCGAGGGCTTTATAACTTGTTCTCGAAGTTGAATTGTCTCGAGGGCTTTTTGCAGCTTGTTTTCGAATATAGATTTGAATAATGATTTGTCTCAAGGGTTTTGCAGCTTCTTCTTGAGGTTGATTTGTTTCGAGGGTTTCACAGCTTGTTCTTGAGGATGACTTCTCTCAAAGGCTTTGCAGCTTGTTCATGAGGTTTTCTTATTTTAAGATTGGAACTTCAATTTATTTTTAGAGTCCTAAGTCTTCACTACTAGAAAAAGCACATTCCATGACTATAATTTATAGTCATGAACACCTTCTATGACTAAAATCAAGAGTCATT
>JBBMKA010039170.1:0-22135 GCA_037833695.1 Sechiopsis laciniata | reverse complement strand
GGACTAACAACCAACAAGCTCGGAAGAAAGAGAGGCTCACCCGATCTGAAACCCTAAGGCTCGGCAGCAGCTCCCTCGCCAAGCTGGCTCTCGGTGGGCGTGTGGCAGGCGAGCTAGGCGTGCGATAGTGCGTGCGAAGGCGCCTCGGCTAAGGAGTGTTCGGGCTGGAGCGTGGCGCTGCCGCTGGGGCGAAGCTGAGCGTGTCGGGCAAGCGAAGGCGTCTGCGAGACTGAGCGCTAGGGCTGCTGTGGGTGTAGCGTGGGCAGCTGCTGGAGCCTGGTTGGGCGAACAGCGTGTCACGCGGGCGGATTGGAGCGTGCGGGCGAGCTGGAGCGATGCGCGGGAACTGGCTGCTGGCGTTCGCGAGCTGGGCGTCCTTGCGATCGCGTTGGGGCTGCTGGCGCTGGGTCGCTGGCGTGCGGAAGGCTGCGCTAGCGAGCTGGAGCCTCGCGTGCGGTAGGGAGCGAGCGACGGGCGGGGCTGCGCAACGTGCGATCGGCGGGGGCGATGAGATCCGGCTGCTGGCGCTCGCGGGATCTGGGTGTTGCAGCGTGCGAGAGGTCTCGTTCGGCTAGCTGCGGCTGGGTGAATGAGGTGTCTCGGCTGGGGCTGCTCGGCGGTGGTGAGAAGAGGGATGTGTTGCGACTAGGAGAGGAATGGCTTTCGAAAAAATGGAGAATGAGTGCGAGTGAGGAAAGAGAAGGGCTTGCGGCTATTTAGCTTAGGGTTCGGTAAAAAACAAAGGGTGAAGGAGGTTGCGACACGTGTCCTCCCTCGGTCGTGGGTTCGAGTCCTGGGAAGTGCAGTTTTTAAATCCTATTTTCAAATAAATAACCCGAAGCTCCAAAACTTCTCCAAAAGGCCAAGCTGGCACCTGAAACCTGAAACCGAAGAACTCAACTCAATAAAATTATCTGAATCAACCCGAAACCCTAGCAAATTACCAAACTACCCCTAGAGGCAAAATTACCAAAATTCCCCTAGAGGTCCAGAGAGCCCTAACGGCCCAACCGAACCACAGAAAAATAACCGAACGTTCCTGGAAAACCTGAATGGAAAACTGGGCCGTTACAGGAGCGAAGTAGAAGCTTCACTTTAGCGAAGCCTTGGACAAGTCACGTCATCATTCTTCCTTTTAATATCTTATTTAAATTGTGTGTTTGGGATTTTGCGAACAGAAAGCCCACCAAGCGAGGCCAATCATAGGAATCCCGCACCACCCAACCAATGCTCGCCCAACACAAGCCTTGTGGAGGCATCAAACATTGGACTTACACAATGTTAGATTATTAGGTGATTAATGTAGTATTAGTATGGTTAATATTAGTTATTCAATTTCAAGATCAATTTTACACAAACTAAGAGTGTTTTTGCTAAGGCAAAAAATTAAAGAAAAAAGGCTAAAAAGAAAGGATGGCAGTCAAACACTGTTTTCACTAACACTATTTTCAATAGCCTCCAACAATATTTCTCATTCTTAATACAATTTACCTTTATATAATTAAATTTATCCCAATCTACTAGTTAAAGTTTTTGGATTGATGAGTAATTTAACTTGTTACAACATAGTATTAAAATAGAAGGTTCTAAATTCAATCCATAGTTTAAGCTTTTGAGTTGATGATACCTGTCACTTACAGATAAGATAAGTTCACTTGGTACAAATTATGTTTCAAAAGGTTGGTTTACACATGAGCAAACTTACTACTCTAACAATTAAACTCCTAAATTATCATAAATGAGTCAAATTTAGGTCCTCATTTAAAAGCTTTAATTCTTATAATGTATAAACGTTTCAAAACATCGACTCTCTATTTACAAAATTTCAATCCTCAACTGTTGATGTAATGGTAAACAAGGTCTTAAAAAATTTAAAATGTCATGAATTTAAGTTATGATGATCATTTACTTATGAAATAGTTTGCTCCAACAAGTTTTCGTAATAGTCAAATATTATAGAATCGTGTGATATTTTTAATAAAAATTATCAACATATATGTAAGTTGACTTAGACATTTACAATAAAAAATGCCAAATATTTAAAATATAATATAAATTGATTTATGATTATTGTTGAATTTAATTATATAATTGTAAGTTTGTATGCATGCAAACTAATTATTTTCAAACTACTTGATGAGAGTGTCTTCTATTCTTTGGAATTTGATCTAGATGTCACAGTTGAAATTTGTGGTTGGATCTTTTTTTTTTTTGGGTGCGACACTCTAAACTTAATTTGTAAGTACAAATGGATAAGTTTGTTTTCTAAAGGCTAAAAGAAAAGAGTACGAGTATATATAAACCATACTAATTAAGAAGGGCTAAATCATTCCATTGTTGTTGCTTGAAAAAAAAAAGTAATAATAATTAATAAATAAATAATTTCAAGGAATAATATCTAACCCAAGTTGGAAGCGTATTAGGCGGTGTTTGTTTGTCATATTTAAATAGGATTTAGCTTAAATAGTTATTTTTTGAAGTGAAAAATTGAGAGTTATAACAAAAAGCTCATTTGAATGTGATTTTTGTGTAGAAGAGTTAAAGTCAAAACCTTATTTGGATGCACATTTAAAATGAGTAGTTAAAAAAAAAGATTAGATGATTAAAAATTAGAGGTTGGAAATGATTGAATAATTATAAATTAAAGATTAGAAACGAATTGCTAGAAATGAAAAATTATTTTTAAAAGTAAAAAATATGAAAAGTTAATAAAAATTCATTTGAATGTAGATTTTTTAGAAGTTAATAAACTCCTCCCTCTGAATCCTACTTAAATATGTCAAAACAAACACTCCATAACGAACTATAAAACCCTTTCACTAAAATTTGTCATCTTTCATAGATTTATTTGGGATTGACCTTGAAATTAATTCTGGAATAACATAAGCCCATTTGGGTGATTTATGGGCTTTGGAACATTTAAAAGGTAATTTCTGCCTATCCAATTTCCCTAACTTTTTGGAAGAGAGATTGCTTTTGACTACCAAAATGAGCATAGCTCAATGTGCTAACGACAAATTAGAGATTCGATTTCCTTACTCCATACATTATAAAAAAAATAAAAATTGCTTTTTGTCTATTAACTCCCTTAGCTCATTCTATACATCCTTAATATTAGACTTCAATCTAATCGTGATAACCAAAAATCAATTAATCATTATAGAGTAGTTTAGTGATTAAAATGAATTTGAAAAATTAAAAAATGATGAATTCAATTTATAATGATTATTTATTTATAAATTTTTTTTTTACAAATTTTTTTCGCAACAGGTGCTAGCTAACTTTGGTGGCCTTTGCAAACGTGATTTGGTTAATTTTCTTAGATCAATGACTTTCATTTTAAAGTTTGGGAAAGAGAAAAGCTCTTTGATTATTTATTTATTATTATTATTATTATTATTATTACGATATTCACAAATATTTGAGCTAACTAACATGCACATCCAATAATAACTAATTCTACAACATTTTTTTTCAAAGAAATTTATAGGAAATTAATTTGTAAGTAGTTAACCTTCATGAATCAAATTCATAATTCTTTAAATGTATCTAGGACAATCGTTGAGTTATTATAAACAATAAATTAATATTAAAACATGTTATTATAACCGAAGAGAATATAATAACTTACATTTTTTTTAGTACAATATAATAACTTAAGTTTGAAATGCATATTATTATAACAAAAGTTATGATAATTTGTATTTAAGGTGCGATACAATAATAGGAGCTTTGGAGGAGTTATGGACTAATCTTACGACCATTTGTTTGCCAATTTAAATCCAACCAATAGACTCGAGGACCAGCCAACACAAGAAATAGTAGCTCAAGTGGCATCTATGTATACCAAGTGACCTAAATGTCATGAGTTCGAATTCCCCTCTCTCAATTATTGGTAACCTTAAAAAAAAAAAACCCAAGGACCCAACTTCACCATATTGTTAATGGCAAATTCAAATGCAAAATTTATTTTTTATTTTTTTAAAAAAATAATATATTTAAGTAAAAAAGAACCAAATCCATCCACATAACCACGTGGCAAGTGTAGAAACCAAACCAAATCCCAAACGGATAAGCAACCAACAATGACCACCATCGCCACCAACAAACACCAACCAAATCGGAAAACCACGCCATGAATCTCACCGTCGGAACATTCCTCCCCTATAACCGCCACACTAAAACCCCTTTCCCAAACACTCCCAAATTCAAACCTCGAGCTTCTTCCTCATTCCCCCCTCCACAAACCACCACCACCGGAGTCGTCGTCATTGGCGCCGGCCTGGCCGGACTCGCCGCCGCCACCCACCTCAAAGCCCAGAACATCCCATTCCTCCTCCTCGAAGCCTCCGACGCCGTCGGCGGCCGCGTTCGCACCGACATCGTCGACGGCTTCCTCCTCGACCGAGGCTTCCAAATCTTCATCACCGCTTATCCAGAAGCCCAATCCCTTCTCGATTACAAATCCCTCAATTTAAACAAATTCTACTCCGGCGCCAAAATCTATTACGACCGCCAATTCCACACCGTCGCCGACCCTTTACGCCATTTCGCCGATTCCCTTTCCTCTCTCTCAAACCCAATCGGCTCTGTTTTCGACAAATTCCTAATCGGCTTCACCAGAGCCAGAGTCCTCACAAAATCCAACGAAGAAATTCTCACCGAAAATGAAGCTTCCACCATGGATTTCTTGACGGAAATTGGCTTCTCCGATTCGATTATAACCCGTTTTTTCCGGCCGTTTTTTGGTGGGATTTTCTTCGATCGGGAATTAGAAACTTCGTCTCGATTGTTTAATTTCATTTTCAAATGTCTCGCTCTCGGCGAGAATACCCTCCCGGCGGACGGAATCGGCGCAATTCCTCTCCAATTAGCCGCCAATCTCTCGCCGGAGACAATTCTGCTTAACTCCAGAGTGGACTCTATCGATTTGGATGGATCGAAATCGTGGGTTGTGAAGCTACAGAATGGTGGGGTTATAAGGAGCAAAATGGGGGTGATAGTAGCGGCGGAGGAGCCTGCGGCGGAGAGGCTGCTAGCCGGGAGACGGAATTTCGGGATTCGCCAGCAACCGCCGCGGAGTACGACGTGTTTGTATTTCGCGGCGGATCGGGGGAGTATTCCGGTGACGGAACCGGTGTTGTTTTTGAACGGGTCCGGGAAAGGGATTGTAAATAATATGTTCTTTGCGACGAACGTAGCGCCGTCGTACGGGCCGCCGGAGAAGGTGCTGGTGTCGGTGACGTTGATCGGGAAATTTGAGGATGTCGGCGATGAGGATCTGACGGCTCAGGTTGTTCGGGAGATGGCGGATTGGTTTGGGGAATCGACGGTTGTGGGGTGGAAGCATTTACGGACGTACAGAATTGGGTTTGCGCAGCCGAATCAATCTCCGCCGTCGGATTTGATGAAGGATCCGACGGTGGAGAGGGGGCTGTACGTGTGTGGGGATTATTTGACTTCTGCCACGTTTGATGGGGCTTTGGTCTCCGGCCGGAAGGCGGTTGAAGCCTTGGTGAAAGATAGAGCCGCCGCTTTGGTATAATTTTTTTTAAGAACCAATTTATTTTATTTTCAATTCATTATTTTTTGTAAATTTTTCGTAACGTTTTTTTTCTTTTTTTTCTTTAAGAATGTTTGGTAATGCTTTCTTAATAATATAGAATACGAGTTAATATTTGTAGGGGTGGATGCATTTGTTGATGTCAATTATAGTAGGTCAAAGTGTTGGATTTCAAAGTGACTCAGATTTATTTCTATTTTTTTAAAACTGATTTTTTTAAACATAAATTTAAGTTGATTTTATTTGCAAAATCTAGGAACATATGAAGTATTTTGATTAGAAGATTGAAAGAAAGTTGTGTAAGTTTATGGATTTTCAATCTTGTTTTATGTAATCATAGTTAGGGAGGGGATTAGAATATTTATATTTTTTAACCACTATTTCAACATTTAGGTTAATTTTATGACATTCAACTCCTTATTCTTAATTATTAAAAACATTGTAGTGTACAACTTTGCAGGGTAAGTTGGTGTACAAAAGATATGTGTTTTTTTTTTTTTTTTTTTTTTTTTTTTTTTTAAGTTTAACAATATTTTGTTGAGCTTTTTTAACCTTTAATTTTCAAAGAAAAATGATAAGGATCGTCTACTTTTTGAAAAATAAATCATTAAATATTTATTCATTTTTTGCATTTAAATCCAATGCTTGGAAGAGAGATGGATTTTTATTCCCTACAATGTCTATTCATATCAGTTTATCTAATTAATCGTCAATATTGTTTAAAAAAAATCCTCCACACGAGCCTACATTTGATGAGACCTTTTAAAAATGTTGAAAAAAAAATCAGATTTATATTGAATAACGACTATATCTCATATTTTATTGTCAATTCAAATTAAATTTTGAAAAAATCTCTATATAAATAATATTAATGACAGAAAGATGAATTTTTAGAAAAAAAATGTTCCATCGCCTAACCACATTCCACCTCACCGGTTGAAGATCAGAATTCTACGATCTTTCCCTCAACGTCGACTGTCTCCATACTCATGATCACTGTTGAAGATCATAATTCTACAATCTCCTTGATCCACACATTTGCAATTTTCCTTAAATTTCACATCACAAGGATTTTGGTTATGCAACAATGGAGGTCCGCCCATCCAATTGTCTTCAATGGGGTATGGGATGAAAGGGATATCTACCCCAATTATAAGATGGAGATGATTAAAATAGTATACAGTACAACAATTAGTCAACTTATCGATTTAGTTACATTTGCGCTTGATATTGGTGACTGTTTGACCATAATCGTAATGTGCAGCGGGTTTTCCAGCGCCATGTATAACGATTGCTTCATCCTTGAAGAAAATGTACTTGTACACATTGAGACATACAACGCACACAACTCTGATGCCCCAGTTGCGTTAAAAGTTGGGCTCATGTTGTCAAATAAGGATGAGTTGAATAAGTTTCTATGCAAACTAGTATTGAGTATAAGACACTAATCTTGAGACATTATAAATAGGCAAGGATTTGTACTTCTGGTCAACATAATATACTGATGGTGAATTATATTATGTAAGCATCTATACGACATATGAGGTTGCAACGACAACTAGTTAAAATAGTTCTTCATGCGTGGATGATAGTGCAGACTTATCCGATTTCTTGGTGGGAGAAGTTTCAGTCGGATGGTCATGACAGCCGAGAGGAAAAACTTGCTCTTATGGTGTGGAAGAGGATAGAATTTCACTCACACTGGCGGATGTATTCGGTCGAACTTCTTTAGAGATTGATGAATTTTGATTTTTGTCTTTTTTGTGTTTCACAAGGATATCGAACGTTCTTAACACTCAAGAATTGTGAAGTTCTACCTGCCAAATAATAATTAAGTTTTGTGCATGTACGGTATGCATTTAATTATTATTATTTATCTCAATACAAAAATATAACTGTCATTCAAAGGCTACTATATGTATGCCTATGTAAACGGCGGGAAGAGATTCATAAAATTTTTTTAATTTTTTAATTTTTTTTTTTTTTATCTTCAACCTATTTTTTCATCCGCATGATACGATTCTATCTGTTATAATTTTAAATTTTTTTAATTCAAGTTCAAAGAGTTTGTTAGAATGTATCTATAATGAGATTATAACAAATTAGAAAACAAATTTACAAAAAGGATAAAATTGTCATTTACAGTATATTAATTTAATTACTAAATTCAAGAATATTAGATATAGACATAAATTTAACAATTTAGAATAATAGACATTTTATATTTATTTTATAAAAAATTTGACATTTGCCTAATTCCCCATTTCCAAATCATATAAAATATCACTAAAGTTTTTGCTCATGTTAGCCGCTTTGGTCTCATTTACATCGATTACAATTACTAATTGGTTCCTAAGCTACTACTTGTTTATTATTCAACTTAAATTTGCACTTCATAAGTTTATCATATTTTGAATTATGGTTTAAATTAAAATTCAATTTCTAAATTTACTATCAAATACGCACACTAAAACATGAAATATAAAGTTATCAGAAAAATAAATCATGAAAGTTCTTTTTTTTTTTTTTTTAAACATAAATCTCCAAACTTTTATAAATTCAACTTTAAACCACTTGAGTCACATGGTGAAACTTCTCACTAAGGCATAACGGCGGATAATTGTTCCACAATTACGAATCATATTGAAAACCTTAAATTATGTTTCATTACGATTACTGCAAATTTCTTGTTTAATTGTTTGCCAATTTTTATTTTATTTTTTTATTATTATATCTTAAATAAAAATTTTATTCCATTTTTTTCGTAAACATAATTAATATAATATTAGGGAACTATGTTAATCAGTTTTATTTTTTTTGTCTCATGTGTGTGTGTGTTTTTTTTTTTTTTTTTTTAATTCTTGATTGTTTTTTTTTTTTTAACAAACCAAATACAACCTATTTTTCCATACTTCATTCATTTAAATTCAATTCTATTGAAACCTTATCAAACTAAAGTTCATGTGCTTAATTCTTTGGCTATTTTGTAGCTTTAATTATGATAATAGTTTTTTGTATTGCAACTACAATTATTCTTGGAATGTTACAACCTTTTCTGGACCAGGCATTTGTGCCTACTTTTTTTTCTTTCTTTTTTTTAATCTCTCTTTTTACTTGTCTTGGTTTGAAAAAAGGAGGGAGAAAAGTGCTACCCATTTTTTGATGGCAGATTATTTTAAGAAATGAATATTCTTTTTTTCTCATTTTTTTCATGCGGTAAATCTCTAATATTACTTAATAAAAAAATAAAATAGAAAAATTATAATAGATGAATTTTTCTTACAAAATAATTATAAATATAGTTAAATTTTTAAATATTTGCATCATAGTCAATAATATGTCATAATATTGTGTTATAAATACTCATTAATATAATATTATATATTTTAATTAAAATATTATTTTCTTTCAAACAAAAAAAAAATCTAATATGTCCATTGTTTTCAAACTATATAGTCCCAACCAACAAGAGTAGGTTTTGGCAAAATATACAATATTGTAACTAAAAAGTTATATGTTCTAGTACTAAGATTTTTAAAATATTGTTGAATTAAAAAAGAAAAAACTATAAAAATATAAAATTTAGATAAATGGTATGCATGTTTATATAGATGGGGCACAAAGATATAGACTAATTCATCAATTATATTATATAGTTAATGGATCAAACATGAATTGAATTATAATAACTCAATTCAACATTGAGTTATATAGTGCCCCAAATATGCCCTTATGCATTAAAAGTTTAAAACACAAGTTCAATATCATGAAGTTAGTATTTACAAATAACTCATCATTTTTTTTTAATTATTCAGAATGAGGAAATTTTGTCCAGCTTCAAATAAAAAAAGAAGCTGATTTGGCGATATCTGATACGTACACCATCATTATGAGTCTTATCCCAAATATCGTGTCAGTACTATCTTTTATTAAAGCAAATGAGACCAAATTACATTTTTAATATTTGAAATTTGGCTAAATGATTTCCAAAATATTTGAGAAAAGAAAGATCCAAATTAATATTAAACAAAATATAGAAAGCTGAAATCAAAATTCTGATCAGACCTATATTTTACGTAATGTCATTTGCACAATTCAATAACTTTTGATTTTCTTTTCTTAATTGCATGTTTAATAATTCACCAAAAGGCAAATCCACTAAGTTATATTACAGATAAATAAATAAGCTTTTTATATTCAGATTTATCTAGAGACCATAAGCTGAAATCTCCATATTTTTATTGCAAAAAAACTTAAAAAGGAAACCAATAATAATACTTCATTGATAGTGTTTGCCTCATCAGACACACATTAAACCTTCTTTAATAACATTAAATATAATAATTCAAAGCACACTCACCCACTTAAATATCCAGCAACATGTGTCCTTTTCTTTTTCTCAATTTTGCTATTAAGAAATCAAGATTTATGTGAAGATGAGATTTAAAATTCAAAATATTGAATTTGTGTAGTCTATGCTCTATATCACTAAAAAAAATTAAGATATAAAACATGAAATTTGTATCTCATATTATTATAGAATCGAATCGCGACATTGTGATTGAAATTAAGGTATGTTATCTCACAATTTGGCCTCCCATTATCCCTCAAAAGGCCACCAAAACCCCAACAACAACTGTTTGTTTATTTATTTATTTATTTATTAGACAATTGTTTGTTTATTCCATTGTGTTGTTTGTGTCAATTGTGGATCATTCACCAAAATTGAAAATCTTAGCCATAGTGATCTTAAAGATCTCATATTGTTTCCCAAAGTCATAATAAATTTGCATAGTGCTAATTGTTATGCTATTTTGCTCACTCTTAGCTAATTTAAGAAGAATGGAGACAACCAAATAAAATACCACAATGAGAAGATAATTAAGTTTAATATTGTCAAAAAGTAATTATAAAAAAGTATTGGAGATTATCAAAACCCATTTTTTAGAATGTCAAAAGAGATAGATATATCTTTACGCAAACATCATTCTATTTTTGCTAAAAAAACAAACTTCACCATTCAAATTATACATAGATGAGATTGTGGGATGTTTGTTTATTGTATATTGAATATATATGTTGGCTTATATAATCAAATTTATATATATTTAGCTTAAATTTTTAAGTTGATTGATTGAAATATTATAATTCAACGTGATAACTATAAGTATTCAATATTCATAAATTTTTAAAATAAATTTTGCTAACAAAAATACAATTAAAGTGATATAATGCATAGATTAATTACCAAAAAGTCCGTACGTTTCAATTCATCTATTCTAAATTATAGTTGAACAAAAAATATATATAGTAGCTTAGTTACTTGCATATTGGTGGTAATCCAATTTAATATTATGATCACAGAATCAATCTCAAAAATCAATATTTGCTCTCAACTCAATATTTAGCTCTCATTTAGTTGAAAACAGTAGTATCCTCTATGTAAAATTTGATACATACATATATATACGAGCTTAGTTACTTGCTTATTGATTTCCAAAAACAGATAATTTGATCATCAAATTAAAACTCATTTCATCTGCTAAATCATATTGAAGTTAAAAGGAATAATGGCATAAAGAATTCCTTTTCAAAATAAATATTTTTTTGATAAAAAATGGTATCCTTTATAATTAGTTTCCCCTTTAGATTGTCAATTTAAAGGAATAATGGCAGAAAGAGTTGTCCATTTTCATGATTATGAAATGTGCCTAAATCTGAATCTTTCTCCAACTTATCCTAAAAGATCACAAATATCACTATTGAAGTAAAATTTTATTCTCTATATATTTTAAAGAGATTTAAATGATACTTGGTCCCCAAATTTTGATCAATTCAAATACTAAAAACCTAAATGAGTATTTGATTCGTAAATTTGAATATAAATTAAACGAGTAATTCTAATCCAATTTAAAATGTAATAAATATGGGCATGACATTAAAATTTTGTGTTATATTTGTAACATATAAATAAATAGGACGTTCTAGTAGAAAGGAATGTAAGCTCATTTACTTCATTCTTTCGTTTTTTCAAATATTCATTTATGTGACCTAATTTCATATCTAGATTATCAAAAAAGACAAAAAAAAAAAAAAAAAAACATATCTAGATGACCTAACTATTCTTGTATTCATTAATTTTTTAGTATAGAAATAAACGAGTATATTACCGAATTTGGCTTATCTATATAAGAATAGATTGTCAAATTTAATTGGGAAAGCTTTTATTGAATATGACTAAATGGAAAATCAAAGACGTATCATTTCGAAGTCAAAAAAATTAGCTGTACACTTTCTCATTCACTTTCAATTAATGCAAAATTGGAGTGGAAATACAAAACTTTTATGAACTGAAATTTGTGTTTTCTGGGCATTTAGTGGGGTCGTTATTTTTGCATTTTCTAAGATTGTAATTTAGTTAAAAATATCAATAAAATTGATTTCTATAATAATTTTAAAATTAAATCTTTTTGAAGTTGGTTAATGAAATTGATAATTTTAATACAAAACTGATAAAATGTGAAATATATTTATAAAATTTATAGAGAGTATTTTTTTTTTTTTTTTAAGAAAAATTAATATAAACTTACTTTAAAAATCAATTTTATTTTAATTCTGAAAGTACAAAATTTAAAACAAACAGTTAGGCAGGTTTACATGGGGAAATTGAGAAAAGAAACGTAATATAAATATTTAATTGTATTTTTAAATAAATAAATTGCGGGGATAGCTCAGTTGGGAGAGCGTCAGACTGAAGATCTGAAGGTCGCGTGTTCGATCCACGCTCACCGCATAATTTTATTTTCTTTTTTTGCAAATTCACTACGTTTGATCCTGAAAATTGATATTTTGCTCTCATTTATTTGAGAGTAATATCACCATGTAGGATTTGTGGTCCTCTTCCCCTAAATTATACTAAAAAAAACTTTAAAAAATATTATGAAGAATTTTAGAGAATGACAAATTACAAAATAATAATAAAATAAAATAAATATATTTGGGTTCAACTAAAATAGGTTGATAACTCAACTTATCTCGATTCAAACCAGTTTAATAAGGTTGAGTTGATCTAATTGTTTAGGATATGTTTGGGGCACCAGTTTGGTTATGATAGACAGTGAATTATGATGAGCGGTGGTTATTATAAATGGTGTTTGAGGGGCAAATTATTATAACATAAATTATGATAAACAGTGTTTGAAGGGTTGGTTATTATAACAAAAAAAATAATATATGTAAGGTTTATATAAACGAACACACATGTTTAGGTAACTAACGATTATAATAAATGGTGGGGTAAACATAGATTAGTTATTATAACCAACCCGATCGTTTACATAAATAGAAGTCCCGCTCTTAGATTGTCGAGTTTTTTAAACACTCCAACTCATTTGAGTCCTTGTAAACGGAGAGAGGATTTGGTAGTGAACTATATTTTACAAAATACATAACAATGAAATATATTTAAAATTAATACTCTTTGGATAAATTATAAGTAAATTAAGAGTTCAAAATACAAGTGGGATATAAAATACATACATATTCGTTATAATAGTCCAAGAAAGCAACATTATTTTTTAAATATTTATGTAAACATATTTTATAGGTAATTTATATAATGCGCACGTGTGAAAGCTAAGATGCAAAGAGACAATAGAGCGACCAAGGCCTTGATGTGATGTGATAAGCATGCGTACATAGATGTAGCATTAATGGATCTTAAGTCAACTTTGTTTTTATTGCTCTCTTTTTTCGTTTCTTTTTTTTTTCCCTCCGTTTTCTTGTTATATATCAAATGGTGATTTATTGATTTTCAATTTTTTAAAATTTTCAATTTATATCTTTAATACCTATAATTCTCTTGATCGAGGTTTATTTGGAAAAAAAAAAAAAAAAAAAAAAATCTATTTTTAGTATTTTAATGGGTAACTTAAATTTTTCTAATAAATTATGTTAGTCTTTGAATGGTGTATCTTGTGTTTAAGTTGCTGAGTTTATGAGACTCTAAATTCTTTACCTGAACGTATATCTAACTCTTTTTTGATAATCTATCTTATAGTTAAGTTGGGGATTGGTCCATTAGGATTGGAGAATGGAAAGTTGGTTAAGTGATTCTTCAATCCGTTCATAATTTTAAAGGGACTATTTACGATGGACGAATTTATTTAACAGTCAAAACAATTGACATAGAAATAGACATTGTGTTTTATAATTATTTGATTATAAAAATTAAATTTATAAATATTACTTCCTATATTAATTTCTTTGTTTTCTTATTTATATTTTTAAGAATACTGCTTTTTTTTTTTAAAGTTCAGAATTGTTAAGAAAATGAAAATCATTATAGAAGAAAAACACAATTCTAAAAATAAAATAAAATAAAAAACAAAAACAAAAACAAAAACAAAAAAAAAAAAGAAAAGAAAAAACCAAGGGAGGTCTTTATAATTTGTCGATTTTTTGTTTACAATTTTTTATGACCAAATTTGATTGGAATTGAGAATTAAAATTTTTAATGACCAAAATTGAGAATTACCTTGGTTTTTTAATATTATATAATAAATGATTGGTCTAGATATTGATAGATTGGTGGAATCAATGCTTGGTGTTCGTCCATTGTTTTGGGAACATCGTTTTTCTCTATTATAAAGGATTATAAACCACTCTCTTGATTATTATTGTCTAAAATTTTTTTTTGAAAGAGATTATTCGTCTAAATTAGTTGAGTATTTATACTTTTTTGTGGTAAGATCATGGGGACAAGTTCTTTTAGAGGTGTATCTCCCATTAAATGTGATGAATTTGTATTATTTGGCCATTTGGCTAAATGACATTTCTCTTTTTCCATTAGAAAAATAAAAAGTTATACTAAAGTTCATTTATCACAGATAGATATAAGAGTAATAGTATTGTATACATAGAGTTTGTTTGTTTTTTTGAAATGATATGTGTTGGGTTTGTAGTCTCTTCTTTCAATTTGTATTGAAAATAATAAGTTATGTGATGATTTTTTTTTTTTAATTAATAATGATGATATTTTATGGTTTTATAATGGAAAATGTTTTCTTCTTACTTTTCTTCATTTATGACCAATTATTTATTTATTTATTTTCCATTTTCCTTTTTTATTCATTTAAAAATTAAATAGTACATAAAAATGCTAGCGAGCTATTGATGGCACACAAAATAATGTGCTATCCTAAATTGCTCTCCTGCTTTTATTTAATTTTTATAGTTATTAGATTGGATGCTTCCATGAATTTAATATTGGCTTGTTATGAGAGGAGTGTAAAACCAAAATCTTGTAAGTATTTGGGGGTGAGAATTGAGAAAGATCATATTTGGACTTCAATTTAAGAAGCCAAGTTAGTTGGAGAAACAAAAACAGATCACACAAAATTCAAAGAAGCAAAAACACTTTGTGAGGGAGCCTAGAGAAGACTTTTGGGAAAAGGTAGTTTAGATTAGACCTTGCCTACATGCATGACTAATTGTATCCTTGTTAAAAAGGATTTGCATAATTAATGTCTTGCATGTCAATAAAAAGCTAGACAATAATGTTAATTTTGTATAACATTACATGTAGGGATGTACATTTTTTCTGCGGGGTCGGGGTCCTCCGAACGGGACGGTGAATCCCCGTTTAAGTAGGGAAACAGGGAGTGAGCGGGACGAATTTTTTCTCCGATAACTAAACGGGAACAGAGAATATGATCACCGTCCCCATCCTCACCCCGTCTTCCCACCCTGAATTTATTTACTTTATATATATATATATATATATATATATATATATAGTAGGTTAAATTAGAAATCTGAAAACAAAAGCAAAGGATGATGTGATGACCATATTGATTTGCTGTTATTTTTGTGGAGCTCTCATCGTTTTTTGGGTAAAATCTATAAATTCTCATTTCCATTTCTACTTTCAATTCCTTTTTTTCTTTCGATTTACTTCATACCAGTTTCTATAATTGAAAGAAAATTAAAGTTTACTCATATAGTTTTAGAATTTATTTCATATGATTTAAAAAAGAAAAAAGTTAAAATTTAAATTTATATGATAAATTAGAATATAATTTTATGGCCAGATAAAATTTAAGAACGAAGTTCATATCAGTCGTAGTTATGGAACTCTTTATAAAAAATATTTTGAATATAGGTAGGGCAAGATAAAAAAAAAAGTGAAAAAATTACAAATTATGAAAAAAAAATTGAACTGGAAAAATTTCCTGCAGGAACTCGATCCCCACAAAAAAAAAACGATGAATTTCGCGGGGACAGGGAAAGCATTCCCCGACCGCACCCCGTCCCGTGGATATCTCTAATTGCATGAGAGTTAATTATTTTTCTCTTGACTAATTTTATGGCCAGATAAAATTTAAGAACGAGTTCATATCAGTCGTAGTTATGGAACTCTTTATAAAAAATATTTTGAATATAGGTAGGGCAAGATAAAAAAAAAGTGAAAAAATTACAAATTATGAAAAAAAAATTGAACGGGAAAAATTTCCTGCAGGAACTCGATCCCCACAAAAAAAAACGATGAATTTCGCGGGGACAGGGAAAGCATTCCCCGACCGCACCCCGTCCCGTGGATATCTCTAATTGCATGAGAGTTAATTATTTTTCTCTTGACTAATGGAATGGCCTTCTCTGTGCCCACCCCATCCCGTGGACCCCTCTAATTGCATGAGTTAATTATTTTTCACTTAGACTAATGGAATGATGGTATTATAACTCATAGATATTCTTTTAGCTAATCGTTGGTTCAATTTGTGAATTCTACTCCCCAAATATGCCTTTCTCCTTAAATTATCTCAATTTTTAGGGCGATGTTTACATTTTCTGAATCAGTTATCTACCACCTCAAATAACAAAGCACAGGTTTTACTAAAATTTATTATTTTATGCCCTATTTGATAAATTAAAAAAAAAAAAAAAAGCCTACAACTCCTATTTCACCATATATATATTTTTATTTTACTTTGATGTCTATATGTTACCTATGTTTTTTTAAAATTGGAAAAAAAAACAGCTTCCAAATTATTGTTTTGATTTTTTAAAGTTGGTTAACATTTACATGATTTTTTTGAGAAAATATGGAACACATAATAAAATATTTAAATAAAATTAAACTTAATTTCAAAAATCATATATGATTATTAAACGGACCTTAGTTTTTTTGTTTTGGATTTTAGTATTGTATCTAATTCTATTTATAAATTCTAATTAGGATTTAAGAATAGTGTGATTATGTAAACCCTTTAGGTGATTATTATGTTTTTTATATTCTTTGTCGTGCATAACATATCATCAATGAACCACATAAATTTTTGAGTTTAATTTATAGTCATATTTTTTGCTCGTCAAATTTAAAAAATCATTAAGGTGTATTTGGTTAGAGATTTTTGGAAATGAATGATAATAGCTATGAGGGAGATTTGAGTAGTTATTAAGGGTTCAACGAAAGTTTGAGTTAATTAATTGAAATTTATTGTCCATCACATAATATTTAAAAAACATCAAACTAGTTAATTTGTAAACTTTTTATGTGATTATTTAAAATAAAATTCATATCATAAAAAAATATTATGGTGAATATCAAATTAAATAATATTAGTCAAGAAAGTTATAAATATAAATATAATATTTGAGATTTAAAATAATAAACAATTAAAAGAAATTATTTTTATTAAAAAAATTCATAATGTCAAATCATTCATAAATAACAAAACTATCTTACAACTCCACTACAAACATAACATCCAACGAGTTCTTATTATAACCACTTTAAAAATAAACACATCCAAACGAGCTCTTATTATAATTCATCTACTAAATCCTCCACAATTTGTCATCCAAACATCTCTTTAAAATAATCTCTCAAAATAACCTCTCAACCAAGCACCTCCCGAGAGTTAATTATTTTTCTCTTGACTAATGGAATCATGTTATTATAACTCATAGATATTCTTTTAGCTAATCATTGGTTCAATTTGTGAAATCTACTCCCCAATATGCTTTTGTCCTTAAATTATCTCAATTTTTAGGGCGATATTTACTTTGTCTGAATCGGTTATCTACCAAGCACAGGTTTTACTAAAAAATATTATTGTATGCCCTATTTGATTTTTTTTTTTTTTTTTTTTTAACAATTTAAGCCTACGACTCCTATTTGACCGTCTGTTTTTTTTTTTTAAATCTTACTTTGATGTCTATATGTTATCTATGTTTTTTTAAAACCAAAATTAAAAGAAAAAAAGTAGCTTACAAATTATTGTTTTAGTTTTTGAAAGTTGGTTAATATTCACATGATTTTTTTGAGAAAATATGGAACACATGATAGAATATTTGAGTAAAATTAAACTTAATTTCAAAAATCAAATGGTCATCCAATAAAGCTTAGTTTTTTTGTTTTGGGTTTTTGTATGGTATCTAATTCTATTTATAAATTCTAATTAGGATTTAAGAATAGTGTGATTATGCAAACCCTTTAGGTGATTATTATGTTCTTTATAATCTTGTCCTTATTCATGGACATACTTAACATACCATTAATGAACCACATAAATTTTTGAGTTTGATTTCTTGTTACATTTTTTGCTTGTCGAATTTCAAAAATCATTAAGGTGTATTTGAATAGAGATTTTTGGAAATGAATGATAATAGCTATGAGGGAGGTTTGAGTAGTTATTAAGGGTTTAACGAAAATACAATCTTATTTGAATAGAGAAGTTATGAGTGATTGTGGCAGAAATTCTCGTTTGAATAGAGAAGTTATGTCACAAAATCCTCTCTTGAATAGATCAATTATATAAGTAGTTGAGATTTAAAAAAAAAAAATCTCGTTAGAATAGATAGATTATGAGTGATTAGTGTAGAAGTGAATGAATTTATGGAGGATTTAAAAATAAATATTTACTAACTACTCTTCAAAACATTACATCCAAACGACCAAACAAGCTATTGTAACTACTTAAAATAACTCCTCATTTTTACTACTGAAATAACTCTTCATTTCTAATCATTCATTTGTAACTACTCAAAATAATTCTTCATTTCTAATCACATATTTATAATGATTCATTTATACCTACTCAAAATAACTCTTTTTAACCATTCATTTATAATAATTCATTTTTAACTATTTAAAATAACTTATCATTTCAAATCTACATAAAAACAAGTTATTGCCTTTAACTTTCCTACAACAACAAAAAAAAACACACACACACATGTAAACAAATTTTTGGCTATAACTCTTCAATTTCTAACTCCTTAAAATAACTCATCAAATTAACTTTTCATCTAAAACCGCATCCAAACATATCATAAACTTGTATTTCAACATTAAAATAATTAGAATTATGATAATGTTAAAATTAAGAAAGAATAAATACATGAAGTTGACTTTGTGGCTTTTTTTTACTTTAATGTTTCTATAAATCATGTCCTTCACATGGAGTTTTCTTGCCAAACAACTTTCCTTCATCTTTTTGTGCAGATCTATTGTGTAATTTGTTTCCCAAGAAAACATGGGTCACAAAGCTCTCTTCTTCCTCAGGTTTCTTATTCTCTTTCTCAGTTTCTCTCTTCTACATTCTTCCATCACTGTTTCCACCACAAGTAAGCAACTTTTTCATTTGTTCTTTTTTCCCTTCAATTTCTAGTAATTATTTTCTCTCATGAATCTTTAAACTTTTTTGCCCACCAGGAATCCTCAAATCAAAATCTGATTTCCCATCTGCCCAAGCTTCTGTTTTTCAGGTTTGTTTAAATTTTCTAGAGAAAGTTCCTTCTTTTTTGTGGAATTTTCTCACCAACCAAACAGCTATATATGTGTGATTGAGAAATTAATCGAAGTACAAATTTTGTAGGATGCAAGAGATTTTGAGATAAGTGGTGGAGATTCATTTGAAAGTTTGTTTGAAGGAAGAATGATTTTGGAGAACAATGATTATCCTGGCACAGGTGCAAACAATCATCATGATCCAAATTCTCCAGCCGCAAGACCATAGTTTTGCACTCGATTTATTGATAACGATTTTGTTTTTAGTTTTAGTGTCGAGTTTTAACTATTTTGAAATAAAAAGGTCAAGTTTTTTAATTTGTTCTTTTTATTTCTATAAATTTAGTTAAGATTTCAAACAAAGAATTGAAAACAAAATCGTTATGGGATGAGTTGTAGAGAAAAAAAAATGTTAGAAGTTTATTAGAAAATTGAAGGAACCAGAAGGAAAAAGAGGGAAAAAAGGAAAGAAAAAGTAATGGGCAATTCCGTCTTTCTACTTGGTTGCTTTTATTCTTCTAATAAATTAGTTGAATGGTTCACTTGTGTGCAGAAACAAAATAGTGTTTGTTTGGACTTTTTTCATTTGTAATATATACAAGTTTAATGGCTTAATGATTGTGTACCTTTCACTAGTTGTGTTTTTTTTTAATTATTCAATATTCATAGATATTCTGGTCAATATTATCTAATTTCATGATATTTAAATGTCAAAAAAATTTATAAAAAATTCATTTTTAAAGGGTGTGGTTATCATTGAATTTGTTTAGTCTTCTTTAATTTGACTTAACTTGTTAGATTTAATTTCCATTAATAGGAGACATGGATAAGTTTAAATCAATTGACACAGACAATAATAGTTTTTTCGAGTATAGAGATTAAATTGAAATCACACTTAGAATCTAAATATGTAATCAAATTGACAAAAATAGTTTATCTAACTCTCATGTTTGATATTTCTCCCAAAAAAAAAAAAAACTCATGTTTGATAAATATTTAGTTTTTAAAAATTCTTGGAAATAATTTTTAGAGTGGAACAATGAGTAGAAAAGGCAAACATCATTGTGTTGTTCACTTAAATAATTTTTTACTCACAATTATGGAGGGATACAAGTTGACTTAAATTAATAATATTTCAAAGTTGACATAAACCAAAGAAATCTTTTCGAGAGTCTTTAGATTAAAAAAATCATAGACATCAAAATAAAAAAATTAATATAAGAACTAAGTGCTTGTTGTCCAACTCTCATCAAAATAATTGTCTGTGTTCTTCTTAGAACAAGAATATACCAAGGCATGTTTGGAATCTTGGGATAACTATTACAATAAGTTTTTTTTTTTGGTGTTCTTTTCGTATATAGGTAAAAATCGATTATTAAGTCAAGTTTGAAATATAAAAAGGAATGAGACGAAAAATATGCAACAAAAAAAGAAAAAGAAAAGAGTGTAACAAACATTTTTATTAGTATAAGTAATTATTTTGAGTGAAACAAAAAATGAAGTTATGTCTGCTTATATACCCAAAGTTGACAACATCACTCACTCTAATGTAGAAATCCTATAGAATTATTCGGTCACTTTTGGTGTAAAGTAAATATATATTATTTTTCATTTTTTACTTAAAAATTAATAGGATGTAAAATTCAAATTTGTAACTACTTAATTATTGTGTCATATATAATGTTATTGAAGTTTTACTCATTTGGACACATTTAAACATAATAGTATAGGTTATAACTATGCCTCAATTCAATGAACCTGTATTGTTTATTTATTTATTTTATTTAACAACAAGATCCAGGATCTTGTATTTTAGTTGCAACTCAATAAATTATACATTTTTCAGTATTTTCTTGCTTGTATTTGTTTCTAAACAATATAAATTCATACGCGTACATATATATATACACATACATATATATAGTTGCAATTTATCTAATGATAACAAAAATAGATATTTGCTCCAAAAAGTAAATTAAATAAAAGAAACAGACATTTTAAAATTAATATTTTGTCTACTCTAAACTATTTGTTTAAATATTAGGTCAAACAGTTATTTTAACAAAAGTATATTTAATTGTAAAAAAAAAAAAATTAAAAAAAAACTATTCTACTATAATTTTACTGTCTAAAAATTCGCTTTGAAGTGAGAAATTTGAAATTTTGGTGGCGAGAAATACCTTTTTCTCGTTAAAAAAAAAAAAAAAAAAAAACGGGTACAAACCCTAATTAATAGTCGAGATATTAGTATAGTTTTAGAAATAAATGGTACTAAGATAAAACATTATTTTGTCAAGAATAGTAATAATTGAACCGTGTAAGTATATCTCAAATGATTAAGAGGTTATCAATTCGAATATTCGACTCCCCATTATTATCAAACTCAAAAAAAAAAAAAATTAACACTGTCCAAAATATTTCTAGCCATAGGATTTGTATTTTTTGAGAAATTATTGAATAATACTGTCAAAATGTGACGAGAAATTGTAAGCGTATCTAAATCTGTAAATCCATGGGCCTATAATTAGAGGTTTGGTTCAACTCGGCCCAGGCTCAATAGTGAGGTCTTAATTTTCCGCAGTGAGTGTTTTCCAGGCCCAATAGAAAACACCAACAAGTTTTGGACCCATGCCCATATGTTTCTCCAATATTTATGTCTGCTACATGCATGCATATATACATACATATATATGCATGCATATATATATATATATATATATATATATATATAATAACAGAATTTTAGTAACGTCTTGTAAAATCTAGTAACAAAAGAATAT
>JBBMKA010039159.1:0-22137 GCA_037833695.1 Sechiopsis laciniata | reverse complement strand
GGAGGAGACAACTCTTGCAACAACACTCGAGAAAAATAAAAGAAGAAAAATTAAACAAGACTTTTATTTTCCTTCTTTCGTCAAATACACGTACTGACCTTTTTCTTCTTCAATTTCTCAATAATCTATGCGGCTGCCAAATCCTATTTCCTTTTATTTTAAACACACCACCGTGTGTTTCTAATGCAAATAGGTTAAAAGGTATAATGGGCCCATATGGGCCCATTTGTGTTTTGTATTCACAAATAACAAAGAGGTCGTTCAAATCAGGGAGGCAGTGGCTGTGGAGGTGGCGGTCGTTCCTTCTGGAATAAGAACAATAATAAGAGTAAATACTTCTGCCAATTGTGTAAACGAACTGGTCATACAGCTGATCGTTGTTACAGTCTATACGATCCTTTTACTCCTCAATTTTATGCCTCTACAAATCAAGTTTCTGGTCTCCGATGCACCCTCTTCAAGCACAATACTATGCCTATCTCCAATACCAGAATAGTTTAAAGCAGAATCCTATGGCCTTTATGCAAACACCAGCTCAATTTACTCTAGATTGCAATTGGTACTCGGATTCGGGAGCCTCGAACCACCTTACCAACAACATGAATAATTTGTCCATTGGCTCAGAGTATCAAGGCCACAATCAAGTTTATGTTGGTAACGGAGCAGGTTTGCCTATCACACATCTTGGTTATTGTTGTATTTCTAATGCTAAACATGATTTTCATTTAAATAACTTACTGTTGGTTCTGTCCATTACAAAAAATATAATTAGCATGAGTCAATTTGCTAGAAATAACTTAGTATTCTTTGAATTTCACCCAACATTTTGTCTTAGGAAGGTCCTAGCAAGTGGATAGGTGCTGCTTTGAGGGACTCTCCATGAAGAACTTTACAGATTCAACTTGTCTCCAAAGGCTCCACAGCCTATGGTTTCCCTGACTCATTTTACCTCTGTTAATTATTGCATATCTTTATCTTGTTTGAATACTACTGTTAAACCATGTTTGTCTGATCCGTGTCACCAACGTTTGGGCCATTCAGCTGAAACTATTGTTCATTCTATTTTGAAACAGTATATGCCTTTTGCTAATACTTCTGCAAAAAAAATTTCCTTTTGTGATGCTTCTGCTATTGGAAAACATCATGCCTTGCCCTTTTCTCACTCTCTTACAATTTATACAAAACCATTGCAACTCGTTGTGACTGATTTATGAGGCCCTTCTCACACCATTTCAACTAATGGCTTTCGTTATTATATGACATTTGTTGATGCCTATACTCGATATCCCTGGATCTATTTTTTACAAACTAAATCTGAAGCTTATAATGTTTTCTTGTCTTTTAAAGCTCTTGTTCAGAGACTTCTTGGCTATCCTCTACTTAGATTGCAAACTAATGGTGGTGTTGAATTTAGACCACTTATACCTGATCTTAAAACCCATGGTATAATGCATCGTGTCACATGTCCATATACTTCCAAACAAAATGGCATTGTAGAACGCAAACATAGACATATTGTTGATGTTGGCTTAACCTTGTTGCCTCATCTATCTATGCCTTTTCAATTATGGGATGATGCATTCTAGACAGTCGTTTACTTTATCAACAAGTTACCTACACTAGTTTTGAATGGATTGAGTCCCTAGTAGCAACTCTTTGGCCAAGTGCCTGATTATTCACAACTTCGAGTCTTTGGCTGTAAGTGTTTTCCATCTCTTCGTGATTATTAATCTCACAAAATGTCTTTTAGATCAAGTCCTTGCACATTTCAAGGGTATAGCATAATGCATAAAGGCTATAAGTGTCTTTCTACTACTGGTCGTATTTATATCTCACGACAACAAACCTTTCCTTTTGCAAGTGTCAAACCTAATCAACCAGACCATATTCCTTCATCAAATGTTGAGTCTCTCCTGCCTATTGTGTCTACATCTTTTAACTCAATTTCACATCCTAATGTAGCATTAGATACCCATAATTCAGATGTTGTGATTGGAAATTTGCCTATAATGCCTAACTCTTCATCCCAAGGGGATCAATTTACTAATAAGCAGGTACAAAGTGAAGCATTAAATGAGTATGGTGTTGATCAACCTAGAAACATGTTTGCAACCCCTTAGGAAGTTGTAGTGAATAACCCCTTTACGAATGTCTCAACTCAACTTGTACAAGGTCGCGGTGTTGTTGTAAATGATCATAGCATGATTACTCGAGGTAAGCATGGAATTTATAAACCTACAGCGTTTATCTCTACTGTGAATTATCTTGAAATTGAGCCTCTCAATGTCAAAGAAGCTTTAAAATATAGTCACTGGCTTCAAGCTATGAAAGTAGAATATGATGCTCTATTAGAAAACAATACTTTGACATTGGTATCTAGACCGCAAATTATGAAAGTGGTAAGATGTAAATGGGTTTTTAAGATCAAACGTAACTCTGATGGGACAGTTGCTAGGTATAAAGAAAGGTTGGTTTCCAAGGGCTTCCATCAATCTCAGAACATAGACTTTTTTGAAACCTCTAGTCATGTGATTAAACCTATTACAATTTGGGTTTTACTGACACTTGCTCTAATGAACAATTGGACTATTAGACAAGTTGATATAAATAATGCATTTTTGCATGGCCTATTATCAGAGACGATTATATGGAACAACCAATGGGATTTTCTGTTGGTACTAGTGCCTCTACAATTTGTAAACTTAATAAAGCTCTATATGGGTTAAAACAAGCTCCTCGAGCGTGGTTTGAACGCTTCGGTACATTTTTACATTCAAATGGCTTTAAATCCTCCAGAGCTGACACTTCTTTATTTTTTAAGCATAGATGAAGTTGGTATTGCTATATCCTTGTATATGTACATGACATTGTCATCATGGGCAGTTCTTCGACCACTATTTCACAACTTATCACATGTTTGAACAAAACATTCTCACTCAAGGATCTTGGTTCCTTATCTTACTTTCTTGGCATTAGTGTCATATCCTAGAGCTGGAGGTATGTTTGTGTCGCAATCAAAATACATTCATGATTTATTACATAGAGCTAAGATGAATGATGCTAAGCCCATTTCCACCCCATGATAAGTGGATAGGTGCCTTCAGCCTATGCTGCTGAGTTGTTCCATGATTTGACATTATATAGAAGTATTGTAGGAGCTTTACAATATGTCACTCTGACTCGTCTTGAGATTGCCTTCTGTGCTAACAAAGCCTGTCAATTTATGCATTCTCCGAAACTAGTTCATTGGAAACTTGTCAAAATGACTTTACGTTATCTTCGTGGTACTTTGCTTCATGGTTTGTACTTGCAGAAATCGTCCTCTCTAACTTTGCATGGGTATGCAGACTCTGATTGGGCGTCCGACCCGGATGATTGAAATTCAACCTCAAGTTTTTCCATTTTGGTATATTTTTTGGTGGAAATTTGATATGGTGAAGTTATAAGAAATAATCAATCATATCCCGGTCTAGCACTGAAGCTGAGTATCGGTGTTTAGCCACAGCTGCAGCAGAGATGGTTTGGCTTTCTTCTTTATTTTCGGATCTCTACATTCATTTTCACAAGCCTCCCACTCTATGGTGTGATAATTTAAGAGCTGTTCATTTAAGTGCATATTACACTCCAAAACTAAACATGTGAAGTTGGAGATACCTTTTTTTTGTACTGATTTAGTTTTGTAGAAAAAGATTGCAGTTGAGCATTTACCAGCAACAACTCAAATAGCGGATGCTCTCACCAAACCTCTATCAGCTACTATGTTTCAAAGGTTTCGCATCAAGCTCAATGTTCGTGATCCTCTCTCCATTGGCTTGCGAGGGGGTGTTAGGAAAGAAGTCCAGCCCATGATATTTTCGTGTTTGTTATTGGGCTCTTTGGCCTTGGATTTATTTTGCGTTTTTTGCCTTTCTATTATAATGGATTTTTGAATACTATGAGGTATTGTTGTCTGTGTGTGGGTTTAGTCAATAATGAAAGGGTCCTTCTCCTCTTCTTCTTAGTTTTAATTTCTGCTGCAACTTTGCGAAAAATGTTAACACCGCATGGAAATCTCTAAACATATAAGTAAATAATGATAAAGGGAGAATGTATCATGTAATTTTAAACCTCTAAAACACATGTAAAGGTGGTGCTGTTTAAAATATCATTGAATATGTATATGTATTTACACTTGCATGTTGTTGCATGCAGAATAGATGTAATCCTGATAATATTTATTATATGATATGAATTATCAAAATGTTAATGAATGTGTGGGATGTGACTTCCATTGGTTCAAGCTATATAATTCAAAGAATTGATGATGTAGAAATCTATCGATTGCGGACCAAAATTTGTTATATAATTGATAAGAAAATTAATTGAATAAAAAAAACCGTAAAATTGGTTGACTAGACGAATTCCTAACGATTCATTTGATAACCATTTTATTTTTTGTATTTCGTTTTTAGTTTTTTATTTTTAATTTTTGGTTTTAAAAAATAAAAATCATACATGTTTGATAATTATTATTTAAAAAAAAAAAAACTAAAAACTAAAAATACGTACGATAACGGTTTTTGGTTTTTTAAAATTTCAAAATTTATTATTTTTAATGTTTATAAAATAAATTAAAATTATTTTAGAATATTATTGTTCTAATAAACCTCAAATTTGCGGGTTCGAATTTTTTTATAATGTGTTTTTATCACTTTTCTAGAAAAAAAAAACAAAAACTGGTTTTTAAAATTTACTTTTTTTAGTTTTTAGAGTTTCTTTAATAGTTTAAAAACATTTTGGCCCATAACAAGTCGAGCCCTAGCATAAACTCTAGGGACAACTAGGCAAATGTCTAAAATTAGAAAATATATTAATAAAATGTCTAGTAAGTTTTAGATTTTAATGGTGGGACAACCGTTCAACTTCCAATATTAATGTTGGAGAACAACATTAATGGGTTGGCAGCGGTGACAAGTAAATTCTCATTGATTTACTTTTTTCAAATCACAACATATTGAAAAAACGGAGGGTATGTACTACTAGCATGGACAAGAGATGTACAAGGATATTTCATCCTTTTTGGAAGAAAAAAAAAAATTTGAAAATGTACTATTGTTTAAAAAAAGCCAACGTAATTTTTTGCTTCGATTTTCAAAACTTCAAATCAACATTATTATTATTATATATTTTTTTAATCAATTTGGTTGTTTTAAAATAAATATCCTATTTTAAATAATTGTAAACAAATTAAAAAAAAATTAGGCAAGGGGTACTTTGGACCATTTCATATTAAACTAATTAACTCTATATTTAAAACAACTAATACTAGACATGCATTTTAAATATTGTTCATTTAGACATTTTCCTAAATATTTTGCTAGATTTAGACATTTGTCTAGTTTGCCCTTTTAATAACATGTTTGGCTCACTATTTGTAATAATCATTGCTTACTTAAACATGCGTGCTCGTTTATCTTAACTTGCATCATTACATGTTTGTTTATCTAAACTTTTTATTTTTTTGTTAAATATTTTTATGAATATTGCCTATAACTTTTCTTTAAGATTTATTACCAATAATAAATGTATAATTTTTTTTTTTAAAAAATTAACTTGTGATTGTTTGAAATAATAATGACAATTGTTAATTTAGAACCATAAATTTTATTTATGTAGATTTTTTTTTGAAACCATGTAGATTTTTTTTTATAACCATGAATTATTAATAAAAAAAATCAATTACGTAGATTTTGAATTCCATCATTTTTATAATGTAACACCATTTATATTAATTTGAATTATATGAATATGTTAATTTTTTTAGTATATAACTATACCAATACATATAAAAAATAAGAAAAAATTCACTTTAAAAAAAAAAAAATGTTAATTTATTCTCATTAGGTTAATTTAAATTTTAAGTTTAACAAAAAATACTTCATTAATTATTTGTGTTTTTTTAAAAAATAAATTTAAATTATTTTTAAGAAATATAAAAAAATGCATTATTATAACCCTCCATCTATCATAATCAAACCATTGCCCTAAACCCGCCCAATGTATTATAGAAACTAAACTCAATAACAAAATAATAAAACACAAATTTTCTATACAAGCAATTCATTTTATTTCACAATCTCATAATCTTTCTCTTACATTGCCTTTTCTCTCTATTTGCTCTATGGAATGATTACTCTATTTATAGTCTATTACAAAACTTAGTCTCCAAGTCTGTTACAATTCTTAACCATATTTGACTTTATATTTACCAAATACGTTTCCCATTAATTCCCAAATTAAGGATCCACTAATTCCTTAATTAGTTCCATTATAATTCCTTAATTATCTACCCATTAATTCCTCAATTAACAAATACATTAAAGTTTATTCAACATATATTCACCTCCCCCTACATCTTCCCCATTATCACGAGCCGGCAATGTGGAACGCCAAAAGTAAAAGGGCTAGGGTTACTACCAACATTCTCCAAACTCATATTATTCAGCAAATATTCTCCAAACTCTCCATTGCTAATTTTCCCGTTTGCAGGCTGGTCTGTAAATGTTGGAATAATATGATTTTAGGTCAACCTTCAGCTTGTTTAACCACTTTCTTTATGATGATGAAAGACATAACCAAGATGCATTGTGTGGAATTTGACCCTAAACATTTGGGATTGGGAGGGATGAGTCATGTTACCTCATTTTCTTTTCAAGAGGGTGACATAAACCTCGAAATTTTTTATTTTTGCAATGGGTTGTTGTTTGTTTACAAACCTATTCTCGATAGTTATTGGGTTGGTGTATTAAATCCCATGACAAAGGAGTACATTCGACTGCTCGCAGGCGACCATTCATATAAAGATGACGAAGCTTTTTATAAAACTACCCTTGATATTTGTGGTTACGGATTTGGTTTTAGCCCTGAGACGAATAGCTACAAGGTAACCACATACTGGGTTGACCATAAAAACACTACCTTTTTTGATATTTTCAATTTCGATAGCTACCGATGGAGATACAATGTGGATTTTGTGCCTTTTAAGATTTGTCATAGTGCGGTTTACTTCAATGGATCTCTCTATTAGATTGGATTCAACAGAAACCCTGCGGACGAGAATGTCATTTGTAGATTTGACGTTGAAAATGAAAGAATTGAATCGACAATTTATCTTTCGAGAGTAGTTCCTTCCCAAGACGTAGTCATTCAACGATTTATGAATTTCACAGGTATTGAATGCAAATTACAACTCATTAATCGGCTCATAGAAAGATAAATTATCGATCAGATTAAGAAATATAATAGGATTCAATTGCTGCAGTGAAAGACGTATTGATGAGAATTGAATTTTCGCTTTACTTATCTACTACTTCTTTCTTGAGAATTCACGATCAAAATTAAACCAAGTCAACAACACTAGTAGGAACATTATCTCTAATAATTCCTCTAACAACAAGCAGCTACTTACTTGACCTAATGAGTTCAATGCAAGTTCTACTCTACAAATCTTCCTCTCTGAATAAAAAGTAAAGCTAATGCAAATGGATAATCAGTCGAAATGCATTCATGAAAATTAGCACGCATACTCAATTAAACATCCATCTGCCTTAAGCTTACACAATCGAAATAATAATTCTCCCGAATTTAGTTTAGATCATGACAATTTCAAACATCTTTACTAAATACGTTGAAACAAAATACAAAATATAGTAAAGCCTTTACTGTTGAGTAGTGTGTATTCTGAAGCTTGATATTTGAATTCTCTTACTCGGTAACTGATCTCGAAAGCTTAAGTTCTGAATTGTCAAGTTAAAGCGCTAGAGTTTCTGAGTCTTCAGTCTATAGTTCTCAATTCAGATCCTTTGGGCCTTTGGGCCTATCCCTTAATCTTGGACCTTATGGAATTTTGGGCTTGACCATTGGGCTCGAGTCTCATGGGTCTTTGAATCTTATTGTTGGGCTTGAGTTTTGTGATTTTCATCAGATTCCTAATGGATGTCTCTACCTTTATGGAAAAAGGAATTCTCTTAAGCTTATAGATGATGAGCAGCAAGTCACAGATTTAAACTCCTTTGTGCATGGGAACCAGGAAAATAGTATTGATTTTTTAATCCTGCCATTATCTTGTATTGAGGAAGAGGTTATAGAAAGTTTAGGAAAGAAGGTTTTAGCAGAAGGTGAGGGAGAAAAGACGTTTCTAGGGGGCATGTATGAGAAGTTATGTTTTCGCTGTTGTTTTCTTTGCCATATTAGTAAAGAATGGGTTTGAGGCTTCGAGAAAGAGTACTTAGACGACTGTGGTTTGTGAATGAGAGTTTATGATGGCTCTAAATCAGATGGCCAACACAATATTTGAATCATCAATGGCTGAGTTAAGTGTTTGGGGCTCTTTGAGAGATTGAATTTATTGTGTCTTTTAATGCAGCTTTTATTGTTGGCGATAATCGGACAAATGGCTTTTAGTACTCACTATATTTCAGTTATTGGCGATGAAAATAAAAAAATTGAAAACGGAAATTCCATTAATTCTTGAATTTATTGGGATTGATGGTTATATTCCTAATTTGGAGCAGCCGTTTGGAATGTATATGAATGAGGTGGGAGGTGAAGTTGAAAATTCAAATATTGTGGTGGGGCCCTTTCAAGAAGATAACTCTATTGATTTGGATAATAACTATGAGTATGGGGTGAAGAATACTAGCTTTGCTCAAATTGAGGAGTTATTGGAGAAAATCTTAACCAATTGAAGGCTCAAATTTTGAGGCTTTAGTTTTGTTTGTTCCTTATATGGGACCTATTTTGATGGAAATTAAAAGTCGGGTAAAGTTTGAGGAAGATATAGAACGTGATCGAGTTTTAATTTTGGGACACCATGATGTTCAGGGGTGTCGTTTTTCATGGTAATCTTAATGAGGATTGTTCAAGGTATGGGCAACCCTTGGACAATCCGTAATCTCATGAAAGTGGTCATACTTTCAAGACCCACTTTAGTGCTTCTATTTAGTTTCTTGAGTATTTTTGCTACCGTTTTTTGTGATGGGACTTCGTATCACAATGTTCTGCTTCTTCTTGTCTTTCAATTGTTGTGGTTTGAGGAGCTGATTGATAAAGGAACTTCTAATTTAGTGATGGATGAACACTACCTTCGAAAGAGACTTCATTCCTCTACGGTCTTGGAGCTCTTGTTTTCTACTTTAACGGGCTGTTCTTCAGTGGTTTCTATGTTGATAGTGTTTACCCCCAAATTTTTTTAAATGTCAACCAATAAAGTGTTGACTAATTACTACTGGCCTTTTACGTGTGGATCTTCCAGTCCTTTATGCAAAAATGTCGGTTCGAAAGTTGTCTCGGATCACTTTAGAAGCTCTTTGATTTACAACTTCTTATCGTTTTCCTTGTCTCGGCTTAAGCTGTGCGTTGAGATCAAGTTGCTTTTACAGGTTTATTGTTCTGTTGTTTTGATTTTCCTCCAAGGAGTTTATTGTATGCTTTGTTTAATTGTTTAATGAAGTTATTTGTTTTCAAAAAAAAAAAAAAAAAACATATCAATCATCATAGTATGTCAGTTTGATTTCCTTTTTTTTCATAACATGCTAGCTTAATTTAAATTTTATTTTAACATGTTAGCTTACTTTTGAATTTTAAATACGTTATTTGTTTGATGGACACTTTATTCACAATTGTGTGTTTATTAAATTAGTTTTGAAATTTGGTTATTATATTTATTTATACTTAGTTATTTGTTGGAATTAATTAAATTCTCCAACGATCGTTAAGGACGAGCATTGGATTTTGAAATCTTAAATAATGATGATTAAGAATCATGTTTGGTTTGTGAGTATTTAAGTGATGACAATCAAGGATATGTGAAACCATGTAACTGAGCTTGTAATGGCATACTAAGTTCGATTACGTTGAAGTGGATTAAACGAGATGTAATTATAGACGAAGAATTAAGGATGAGAACTTATCATCAGCATGATATGCCTGGACATTATTTTGGTATATGAATGGTATGAGATGGAACTAAGAAGTATAATAGTGGGTTTAATGGTCCCTATTTATATTGTTACAGATTACACGTACTTGTTGGTCCACACTACATATCAGACGGACTCGTTGGTCCATGATATTGATTACATAGACTTGTTGGTCTATGCTTGTTTATACGAACTTTGTTGGTACATGCTATTGATCATTACATAGACTTGGTGGTCTATGTTTATTGTTCAGACTACCTAGTCCATGCGACCTCGTCTACTAGGGTTTGTTAATCCTTATAGATGATTAATGGATTTGTTGATCAATTTCTTTTGTAATGTGGGCTAGCGGGTCCCGATGGGAGGGTTTATAATCCATATTCATACAGCGAGTTTGTTGAATCCTATGTGAGAAGTTTGGATTAGATCATTGTTAGGGTTATTCTTGTATTTATTATTACTTATAGTTGATTGATAATATTTTTGAATATTTATTAGTCATGTTCTTATTATTTTATGATGAGAATTTACACTCAACAGCAAATTCTACCTCTTGTATTATATTTGCAGTACAATTTCTAAAATAATTCGTCTATACCACATAATTTTCTTTCATAGATAAAACTTAACCAGTGATAGAACTCTATCACTAATTGAATTTTATGGGTGATAGAATTCAATTTCAATTTTCTGCTACAAATAAATTAGTTTTGATTTTGTGCTATAGATGGAAATATTTTGCTCTTTTTTATTATACATGCAAAATCCCCTTTTATGATTGTATGTTTGAACTATTATGTTATTTATAGTATCTGTATTAAACATCGATTGATCACATGTAATACCCTAAAAGGAGGTTTTGTTTGTGAGCTTCTCGAAACTTATTCTTTATTCTTCAAGGAATCCAAAACATGTAGTGGTGGTTGACTGAGATGAAGCTAAGAAATCATGGACACTCTCGAAACTCTTTTATTCTGCGTTAGTTATAAAGTCCATGTAAATTTTTTGTTTTCTATATTCTTTTTAATCAATTTTTTATAAATGTTTGAAGGGGATTCCCGCCAAAATTATTTTATTATTATTTAAAAAAAGATTAGTTTATTACTCCCATAAATCTCGGTCTTATTAGTTGTAACGAGTTTGAGAATTATGCATGCATGGTAATTACCCCTAATTAAATTTCGGGTCGATGCAAATATTAGTTTTTGGAAATTTCACTCTTTGTCCTCATTATTGAATTTAAGTATTAATTGCATGTTCGACAAATACCCTAGATCTAGTTGGAAAAATTAGGGTCGTTACAATACTGGTTTATGGCTGGACCATAAACAACTTGTTCATTAGAAAAATCAATGACACTTAAAGAGAAAGACGAATCATAGGAATAAAACGAACTTTTGACCCAACTAATATTATAAACGACTCGTAAAGTATCAATTATTAGATGACCAATTTTATCCATGGACATAACTTGTCCTAGATCAGTGCGTGAGATTGTAGCTCAAATCTTTAGTAGATGTATGTAGTTAATGAATGAGAATTAGATTCTTGCTAAAGAGTTTAGTCGAACCAATCTCATATCATTAGGGGTTACAATATGTAGGTCCATAAGCTAGGTCATAAGAACGGTAAGCTCATAGATATTGAAAGATTAATTTGAAAGATTCAAACTAATTAAATTAATATCTTCGACATATTAATTATGAGGGAACTAGTTTATTGTATTGGATACATAAAAATAATAATTAATATATTGGATACATTAATATATTAATATATGAGGGAATCATGGCACTAACATGTGGAAACAGGAACAATCATGCTAGCAGATTAGAACAACAAATAATCCTATCTACTAAACATGCTCGAAAACAGTAAACATGCAACAATAATACAATCAATGAATATTTTGCAGGGCCCACACAACCCTAGTAAAAAATTCTTACCTTAAAAACAAGCAGAAATCACAAACAGATAAAAGTGCTCTTTGAGCTGCAGAACTAACTCGAAGCAACCTAGGCAAATAGTGATAACAACAATAATTAAACTCTAAACAGTTAGCAGCAAACGGCCAACACACAAAGCTCGGGAAACAATACCCCTAAACTAAGAAGACAGGTCTCGGCATGCAAGGGCTGACTGCGGCACTGCGTGTGGCTGGCAGCAGGCTTTGCAAGGGCGAGGCTTCTAGAGCAAAAGTGAACGTAGCACGGTGGAATGGCTCAGACAAGCAGACGGATGCGTGCGGCTAAGCGATCGACTGCTACCTCTAGGTAAAGGGATGCGCGATCAAGAGCGAGAGGCTGCGAGGGCGACACAGCGAACGGGCGTGATCTCGGCGTCGTGGGATCACGATCTCGGTTGCGAATAGAACAAGCGTCAACGAATCTCAACATCAGGCCACGAAAAACCAACGAAGAACTAGAAGGGTTTGGTCGAAACGTACCTGAGGTGATCGACGACCAAGAATCGTGGCTGCTGCAGATCATCCGGCTGTTTGCAAGGGTGAAGGCGACAGTGAAAATCCTGCTGCTTGGAAGGCTGAATGACGAACTGTTCGGCTGATCAGAGCTGCGATGTGGAAGGCTCGATCTGGGTAAGGGCGAGCGTGCAAACGAACAGACGACCTAGGGTTAGGCGAGGCGATGGCTTGGAGATGGTGTGATCGACAATGGAGAAGAGGAAGAAGAAAAGAGAATTGAGAGGGAGAAATTGCAAAAGAGATGAAGAAATGCGACTAGGTTTGGAGTTTAGAGAAAAATGAGTTTAAATAGAGTCCTCAAGCGATCCCGACTTCGAGTTCTGGAGAGGGAAAATTTAAATAACCATTTTTCCCTTTTTCTCTTTTAACCAAAAAGGACCTCCAAGCTTCCTAAAAAGCAACTCTAACCCTGGAAACCTGAAATCGTAGCAATAACTCGAACTCAACAAATGACAGAAATAGCCTCGTACTCTGAAGGAAAAATTACCAAAATGCCCCTAAAGGCTCAAACTGCCCTAACGGCCCAACCGAACAACTGAATAAACAATCGAACATACCTGGAGAACCAGAATGGAAAACTGGGCCGTTACAGTTATCACACCCCCAAACTTGATTATTACTCGTCTCGAGTAATAGCTTAATTTTAATTGAGAACATTCGCTCGTTACCAATCTTCATCAACAAAAACGGCGCATCGCTCATCAACCTTGCTCAAACAATCAACATATCAATCTAAGAATTCAAGTAAATTTCTAAGTTAAACAAATTTATGCTTGGACCATACTGGGCAATGCTTTTATAATTCAGAGAGCTCAATTTTGTGATTCGCTACAGCCATTCACTCGTGCAAACTCCTTTGAGCCTAGAACTTATGCTTCGAGGTTCTGATACCTTTAACTAATTAAAAGGATTTAATCACTCCCTTTAAGCTTTTCACTCCCTTTATGATTGATTCATCTCATCTTTTTCCGAAGTGAATACTCTCATTTTACAGCTTGTTAGACATCCTTCACTTAAGTTTCCTACTATCGCTTGCTCAATTTTCCTCGAATGTTTGATATAATGATAGCTACGCGATGTTAGAGCAATTGAAAGGGAAAGATGTTCCTAGAAACTGAGGCTACTAGCCATTTGATTCACTTCGCTCTCGCATTTTTGGGCAAAATTTTTATATTTTTACCACCCAAGGGTTTAGGTTTGCAATAACTCTCCTTTTACTTCAATGCAATGGCAGCAAGCCAATTTATTTTTTCTACGCTGAACCACTCATGAAGCATATATTTTTTAACTTAGCGCTTTTCGCGAGCATGTTGTATTTTTCGCTTCGGCAAACTCTATCCCCAAACTTGGACTTTTCATTGTCCCAATGAAAAATGCTCAGCATTAAACTTAAAGTTTTCTAAAATTTTAAGGCTTGGGTTATATCTTTTTAAGTTCGTTGTAGCTATCAGCTTGCCACAAAATAAAATTTCTAAACTTAATGAATTTGCATTAATTGAGGCTGCGACTTCTCATAAAACTTAAATTGCTCAGAAAAAAATGTTCATTCGAATGCTCAAAGAGATAACCGATAAAATTCACTAAGGCAATGAAGATGGCATTAAACATTTTTAGCACTTACAAAATATTCAATACAAGGCAGAGTTTGCTATTTCTAATCAACCTAAAACTATTCTAAGAAAGCGAAAAAAAAAAAAATAGAAAACAAACATTCACACAAAATAAAGAAAAAAACAAAATGGAAGAGACTTCATTTTCATTTCTTCGCAGGCCGAGCTTCGCTGGATTGACGCTTTCGCAGACTTGGAGGGAACTTGGGAAATTTTGGGCCTTGATCAATTAGACTAAAGAAATGCTGAATAGCCACCTCAGCTTAAACATGCATTCAAAGAATGTATCGAACCAGGCTTTCTACTCTTGTTGAGCCTTCAACAGATCTTGAATCCCAACTGCCAATCCTACACCCTTCTTGCCTGGGCAAACTAATTTCACCAGCGGCCTTGAAGGGCCACCAAATAACTTTTTTCTTTGAAGTTTCGCATCGTTTGGTTTGTGCTTGACTCCTTAGTTACAACATAGGGCAGAAATGAAGTACGGGAAAATGAATTTCATTGCCCACTTTCCTTTCTAGAGGTGAATTTCGTCAACGATGATCTGACCTATGTTGATTGATAGGCCAACAATCATGGCATAGATGAGCAAGGCGAGGGACTGAGTGAGCGTGCATCATGCATTGTAGGAATGAGGCTCGATTTGAAAAAGGTCGCCCACATATGCGCCTCAAGATTCAGGAAAGCTGCTTGGAACTTAATCGATTTCTACGACTCAATCCATGTTGCTCACTCACAAGCAATGGTTTGCAGACAGTTGTCTAGGTTTTCACTAGAACAGGTTCTAAGCAAGACATCATACTCTGATTCTTCATCTAGCTGGTCGAAGAGGTCTTTCCAATCAGGTACGGACCAACTGATTCACTTTCCTCGCACTGTGGATTGATGGCTCTCGTGATTTATGATTTCTACAAAAAACTTCATCACCCAATCTTTTCAGACTTCCTCCGCGGGCACACAAAAGTTGTGCCACTATCACTTTCGATGTGATTCAGCACGGACATGGGGATCTTGTCGCTTTCCATGTCGAATCTTTGCTCTAGCAAGAAAGGCTTATTCTCATTTACCAACCAATTCTAGCTATCTTTTCATGCCTTTCCTCGAGTTCTTTGGCCTCCACCTCTGATTTCGTCAACACAGCTTTTCCCTTGTTTACCTTTTTCTTTGGCAACAAACAATCCTCACTAGGTCCCTCAGACGTCTTCTTTCTTTTTGTGGGCTTTTTCGCTACCGCTTTGGAGTCTTAACCAAACTTCTTCCTCAACTTTGAACTCGGGCTCATTCTTTCAACGGCTTTGACATTCAAATTTATAGCATGTTCCTTGGTCAAGAAGACTTCGCGCCTTGATCTACCATGGCGTCTATGTCCTCGCTTCATTCCCTTCACCCATGGTGTTCACCTTGGCGATATACTCCATTGGACCTTCCTCATTCAGCTTGATTTCTTCTCTATTCGTGGCTAGGCTTGCTCCAGCGTCAGCTTCGGTTGGATGTGTGGTATGTCTGCTTTATCTGTTGGAGTGAACTCAAATTGCTCGGCCCTTTCTTCTTCCTCCTCCTGGTCTGCTGTTACCAGCACCAAAGTTTCAGCATCAGAGTGACCAGGTATCACTTGTGCGTTATCCTCTTCGATGAATGGCATGGTAAAAGTCAGAACTAATTCAAAGAAGGATACAATCGCCCTCACCAGATCGCTCACTTTAGCGATCTCTTTTCTTCTCTCTACTTCGGCCACAAAAATCGATGAAACTTTGCAAATGCTTCGCTCAGCCACAGAGGGTGCAGGGAGCTCCCTCACTCGTTTATCAGCTTCAGATGTCGTTAGCCCTTCACTCGCCTTCATGGCGGCTTCTTGTTCCATCATCTTCATCATTTCCTCATTTTTCAACTTCTCTACCATCTTTTACAACCTTCACCTTTCGATTTTCACCTTTAACTTTGCCAGGCTGGCCAGCAAGTTAGCCATTTGTAGGGTGATGGCCACTACCACTTCGACCATAAAAAACTCACGCGCTCCACTCTACCTTGGCTGCATTTCAGTAATCTTCGGCAAAGGCTTGGGCACTTTCTTCTTGAGCAAGATATTCTTTCCCTTAGAGCCTCAAGCCTCCTTTCCTTCCTTTTGGCCTTCTAGCCTCCTCGCCGCAGTGCCTTCGAGGTATTTCTTGGCATCGAAAGTCATGGCTCGAGACATCTTAACGGTGGAAGAAATTAGGTAGGGACTGGACAAATCTTGCATAAACTCAACGAAACCTTAAACCAAGTGAATCTTCGCCAAAAAACTAAAAGAAAATGGTTGGAAACTTTGAACGATGAAGGTCGTAAAGCTCTGAAGGTCGGGAAGTTCGAATGTGCACGTAAAAGGGTTCTGCATCGAGGGTTTAGGGTTTTAGAGAAATCTCGAGTGGGAAGATCAACGGTTGGATTTTTTTGGAGACGAAATGCCATTTTGCCCATGTAAACTTGGGACCGTTGGATAAATTCATCACACTCAGCACGTGTCGTTCATGAGGGCAATCGATTAAACACGCGTCTGAGCGGGGCAATAACTGTTGATGCTAGTAGCATACATCATCTAATGACCTCATCTATTTCCCTTTTATCGCTCACGCTCAGACTGACACGACAACGGCTAACTCGACTTCTCAAAATAGAACTTTCTCGCGAAAATAAATAAATAAAGAAAACTACAGGGGAACATTAAAAATAACAAAAAATAAACAAAAAACGTACAAGTACATTCTTACTAACCTGACTCGGAGAAAATTAATTGGATATAGATTCGCGTACCGTTTGCTTCAGCCAACTCGTCACCTTTAGGCATTGACCAGATTAGAGAAATCCACAGCTCGAGATTCCTCGCTATAGTAGTGCTTTAGCCTGTGACCATTAACTAAAAGCTCAGAATTGTCAGATTCGTTCTTAATTAAGATAGCGCCATGCGTATGTACTTGAGTAATTTAGAAAATTCTTGACTAGGGAGACTTAAGTTTGCCTGGAAATAGCTTTAGCCTAGAGTTATAAAGCAAAACTTTTTGTCCTACTTGGAATTCTTTGGGCTTTATCATATCATCGTGACACTTTTTTACTTTCTCTTTGTAGAGTCTGACGTTTTCAAAGGAAAATAGCCGCAACTCTTCCAACTCTAAAAGCTGGAAATTCCTAGTGGGGCTGATGTTCGACGAACTTAAGTTCAGCTCTTTGATTGCACAATGCGATTTATGTTCTAACTCAAGTGGCAAGTGACACGCTTTACCGAACACTAAGCAAAATGGGAGTCCCCAAGGGGTGGCATAGCTGTTGAAGACTTGGACTTTGAGGGTATGCCCTCCTCAAGGTCCCAAGTTCGAGGTTCAGCTGTGACATTACTCCTTCGTTGTCTCCGGTGTCTGGCCTAGCGGCGGGCGTGGTTACCTTGTTTCAAAAAAAAAAAAAGAAAAATGGGGACATTTTGAGGGGTGTTTGAAAAGCGGCCCTGTATGCCCACAGAGCATCATCAAACTTATTGAACCAGTTTTTCCGATTGGGACTTACAACTTTTTCCAACATTTTCTTAATCTCGCGGTTCGACACTTTCGCTTTACCATTTGTCTGGGGATGGTACACTCTGACGATCTTATGGCAAATGTTGTATTTTTGCAAAATGTCTTCTAAAGCCCTATTAACGAAGTGAGTGTCCTCATCGCTTATCAAAGCTCTCTAGGTACTAAACCTGGTAAAAATATTCTTTTACAAAAATTTAATTACGGTTTTCGTGTCATTCTTCGTACATGCCACAGCCTCCACCCATTTGGAGACATATTCCACGACGACCAAGATATACAGGTTCCTATTAGATTTTGAGAATGGACCCATGAAATCAATACCCCAAACGTCAAATAATTCTACTTCTAGAATGTACTTAAGCAGCATCTCATCACGCTTACCAATATTTCCTAACCGCTAACATTGATCCTATGACTTAGCCTAGTTATAGGCATTTTTAAATATAGATGGCAAAGAATAACCTGATTGAAATACCCTTGCAGTAATTTTCACTCCACCAAAGTGACCAACATACATAGCTGCGTGGCATTCCGCCAAGATTTCCTTCGCTTCCTCTTCTGAAGCACATTTGTGGATCATATTATTAGCAAACTGTTTGTACAAAAATGGCTCGTCCTAGTAGTATGCCCTCTCATCATGCTAACACCTCTTTTGTTGCCGACTGTTCAGATTGTCAGGCATAACTCCGCATGCTAAGTAGTTTGCGAGATCATAAAACTAGGGCTCTGCATTTCTTAGAGCATGGCTGATAGCGAACAATTATTCATCGGGGAATGAGTCACTGATGTCCAATCGCTCAAGCGATCCAGCTGCATTCTCGATTCGTGAAAGGTAGTTTGCCACCACGTTCTCGCAATTTTTTTTGTCAATGATTTCAATGTCAAATTCTTGCAGTAGAACCCATCTCAGCAGCCTGGGTTTCGTATCTGGCTTTCTCTGCAAATATTTTATTGCTGCATGGTCAGTGTAGACTATTACTTTGGACCATAATAAGTAGGTACGAAACTTTTCCAATGTGAAAACCACTGCTAAGAATTCTTTTTCAGTTGTCGTATAGTTTTTTGTGCCTCGTTCATCATCTTACTCGCATAGAAGATCGAGTGAATCAATTTTTTTCCGTTTTGTCCAAGCATGGCTCTAACCGAGTAATCACTGGCATCACACATGATACGGAAAGGTTTGTCCCAATTTGGAGTTCCCATGATGGGTGCTAAAATTAAAGCTATTTTTAATATTTGGAAAGCCTTTGCACACACGAGATCAAAAAAGAACGAACGGTTTTGTTCAAGTAGTTCACATAGCGGCTTAGCGATCTCTGAAAAGTATTTGATGAATCGTCTATAAAATCCTGCATGTCCTAAGAAACTTTGGATTCCTTTTACATTCGCTAGTTGTTCCAATTTTTCGATGACTTCAATTTTGGCATGGTCCATTCCTTTCTTGGATACCCGATGGCTCATCATGTTACCTTCTGTGACCATGATATGACACTTCTCCCAGTTTAGCACTAAGTTTGTCTCTTCACACCTTTCAAGCACCTTGCTGAGGTTACTCGAGCAAGCTACGAACGATGAGCCAAACACAGTGAAGTCGTCCATAAAGAAGTCCATGTAGTGTTCTATCATGTCAAAAAATATGGCAATCATGCATCATAGAAACGTTGCGGACGTGTTGCACAGGCCGAATGGCATTCGCCTGAAAGCGAAGATTCCATAAAGACAAGTGAACGTCGTCTTCTCTTGGTCCTCTGGATCAATAATTATCTAATTATAACCCGAGTAACCATCTAAAAAATAGTAGTACTCTTGATCAGCGATGTGATTTGGCATTTGATCGATGAAAGGCAATGGGAAATGATCATTCTTCGTGGCAGCATTTAACTTGCGATAATCCATGCATACACGCTAGCCAGTCATTATGCGTGTGGGAATCAACTCATTCTTTACAGTAGTTGTGCCCATTTTTTCGGCACGTATTGGACATGACTTACCCATTTGCTGTTGACAATTGGGTAAATCACACCAACATCGAGCCACTTGATGATTTCTTTCTTTAACACTTCCTTCATGGCTGAGTTAAATTTTCACTGGGCTTTAACTGATTTAAATTCCTCATCCTCCAGTCTATTCTTGTGCATGCAATAGGATGGACTAATCCCTTTAAGGTCAGCTAGAGTCCATCCAATCACTCTTTTATGTTGCTTCAGCATGTCAACAAGCAACTTTAGCATGTGAGTTGCCCCAAACTCAAAATATTTGTTTTGAGATCAGGTACATAATAAACATCTTGGATCGAGCCTATTAAGCCATCCTTTTGCAAGTAAGAAATCGTACCTTTGTTTTTTACTTCCACTTTTGATGCATTGCTAAAAGATACATGACCGTCTTCAATATTTTGCATCACTTTGAGTAGATTCTCCGGACCGCACATATGGTTACTTGCACCTGAATCGAGATACCGCAAAGTTTCATTGTTGGCATTGTCATCATTTTTCACCATCAAGAGAAGGCCTTCATTCACTTCATCTTCTAATGCTAAGTTGGTTATATCTTCAAACCTTTTATCCGCTTGGCAATCTCTCACAAAATGCCCAACTTTTTTGTAGTTATAACATTTTTTAAAATTGCAATCACTCGCATGGTGACCATATTTGTGACATTTGTAGCACTCGACGTTGGAATAATTCGATCGACCGCCTCTTCCTCGATCTCGTTCTCTTTCGCGCCAATTCTGTTGGCTCGACTTTCCCTTGTCTTTATGACTGTCGCTTTGATAACCGCAACCATTTCCACGACTTCTACCCTGAAATTGTTTAGAATAGAGTACCTTTTCGTCTTTGATTGACACCTTGGCTTGAAGCACTTGTTCCAGCGTTTCCTTCTTCTTCTTATTCTTACGTTGCTCGTGTTCTTCAAGAGAACCGATGAGCTCAGCAACATTAAGTGTCACAAGGTCCTTTGACTCTTCTATCGTACACACCACATTCTCGAATTTTTTTTGTCAACGATCTCAATATCTTCTCCACAACTTGCGCATCGGTTAGCTTCTCTTCGTTGGGATTGAGTTGGTTCACCACTGTCTGTACACTCGTGAAGTAGTCAGATACGCTTTCTAACTGCTTCATCTTTATGCTCTCCAACTCGACACGAAGAGTCTGGAGACACACTTGCTTGACTCAGTCGGCTCCTTTAAACACTATCTCTAAAATGTCCACACTTCTTTTGAAGTAGTTGCACTCACAATCTTCTCAAAGTCCGACTCATCAACTAGTCGGAAAAACATGTATAATGCCATTTTATCCTTAGAACGCGTCTCTTTCAACACTTTGGCTTGATTCGTCGTATAGTTCGCGGTATCTGCTGGTTCTACGAAACCTTCTTCGACCACCTCACATGCATCATGAGAGCCGAGAAGAGCTTTCATCTAGATGCTTCAACTCTCGTAATTCACCTTCGTCAATCGTGACAATGGCATTTTACCCGTCACGTTCTCCATTGGCTCTAATACCAATTTGAAAATAACGACAGCCAAATAAAAGCAATAAAACAGTCGCGCAAGCTTTTGCTTTGTGACTAGAAAGACAAATCACTCACAAATTCTCTACAAACACTTTTTCCCTTTATTTCTCAATCTCTTTCTCAATATCTTTCTCTTTCTTGCTTTAGCTTTCACAATGGAGCACTCTATTTATAGCCTATTACAATACTTAGTTTCCAAGGCTTTTCTATTTTTGGCTTTTCATTTACCAAAAACTTTTCCCACTAATTCCTAAATTAAGGATCCACTAATTCCTTAATTTTCTCCATGATTAAAGACCCTTAATTCCTTAATTATACCACTATTTACAACATTTAAACTTACTAAAAATTACATTAAAATTTATTCAACAAAATCTACTTCTAGTTTTTGCTTACATTTTGGTTGCAATCTGATATCATGGGTCTCCAAGAAACAATCCATCATATCTTGCTCTAGTATAGGGGTTGAGTATAGATGCCTAACTATAGCAGCTTCTTAGGTAGTATAGTTATCATCTTTACTCTATGACTTACGTATTGCATATCAGTCTCCCCTCATTTATGGTGTGATAATCTTAGTGTTGTGCACTAAAGTGTTAATCCTACTATGCACTCTAAGACAAAACTTGTTGAGCTGAATATTTATTTTATTAGAGACCTCGTACAAAATAGAAAAATTCGAGTTTATCATCTACCAGCAAGTGCTCAGATTGTTGACCTTCTAACAAAGCCCGTTTCAGCTGCTACTTTCTTACGATTACGATCCAAGGTCAATGTTCGAGCTGCTCCGACTGGTTGCTTGCGGGGGGAGCGTGTTAGAAAGATAGCCCATTAACAAAGAAATGAAGACTCTCAGCCCATGGTTATTTAGTGTGCATTTGAACTTGAGTTCATATGTGTTGAGTCATGCATTTTCCATGCATTCTGTTTAATTGAGAATTATTCTCTATTAGATAGTGTGGACATCCATCTCAAAACCAATTGGTAATGAGAGGAGTAGTCCACCTACCTTATAAACACTA
>JBBMKA010039108.1:0-22149 GCA_037833695.1 Sechiopsis laciniata | reverse complement strand
ATTTTTAGAAATATATATTTTAATATTGATGTTAGCCGAAATTAATAGATAAGTTTGATGAAATTTAATATAGAATTAAAAGAAAAAAAAATACAAATTTGAAGTGGGATTAAAAAGTGGTTGAAGGGGGGTTAATAGTGGTTGTTTACTACAAAAAACAAACGTGTGGTTATTGAGGAGTGGTTATTAACCACTCCTCATGTCCAAAGCCCAAACACACCCTATAGATCTGATTCTGACTATAATTGAAGTATATCTTCGACTAAAAAATTGAAAGTTCAAATTTCTCGACCCTAAGTATTGTTGCTAAATCGTCTCCAAGGGGTAGCACACTAATTGAAGATTTGAGTTTTGAAGGTATGCTCCATTCAAGGTCTCGGGTTCGAGACTCACCCGTAACATTACTTCCTTGATGTCTGATGTCTAGCTTAAGACGGACGTGGTTTCTCTTATTCAAAAAAAAAAAGTATTGTTGCTAAATAAGATTGTATTTCTTTTTTTAAAAAAAGATTATATTGTCATTTGGCTAAAATATTGAAAATGTAACTTTGGAATTTGTGTAAACAATTATCGTTGAGCTTCGAAAATTTTAAAAAATAACCTTGAACTTTAAAAAAAAAAAAAGTTATAAAGTACATTCTTTGTTAATTTTGAATGAACGTTCGCAAAATTTCATTTTAAAAAATACTATAATTTAGTCCCGAAGGAGGAGTCTGTAGGTAAAGGTCTTAGGTTCCAAGCTATGTACCCTTAAAAGTCTTAAATTTGAAATATATTTTTTTATCTTCTAAATTTGAGCTTTGGAACAACTGTACTTAGTTGGGCAGAATTTTGATTTCAGATTATATATATATATATATATAGTAAACCATATTTTAAAAAAGTTTCTAAAATACGGATAAAATTAAAAAAAAAAAAAAAAAAGAGTTCTTATTGATAAGTTTTTTTTTTAAAAAAAGAAAAATGTTTTAGTTTTGTTTCGATAATAGACTAAACATTTATAAATGTTTGTAAAAAGCAATTTTTATCTTATGTATTCTTTACTTATAAATTATTTCAATACCAATATTAGTTGTTTAATGAATTAAATTGTCGGTATGATAGTTGAAATCAATTTCTTGATATAATTCTCTTCAATTTTGTTATTTATCATTTATTTTTGCCTTAATCATTTATACATTTGTTTATCAATACAAAAGAAGTCATTGAATGTTGGCTTCAACTAGCTGGTTTGATGTTGGTTGTAGCACGTCTTAATTTTTCAAGTTAAATGTTGTATCAAGGATTGGTAGGAAGAAAACTAGAAGTTTAAATAAATCATAACGATCCAAAAATCAACTTTAAATTATAGTGTTAATCTTCATGCACCGATAAACAAAAATATGAATTCTAAATGAACTTAAATATGAATTTCGAAGTGGTAGGCAGGTAATCAAGAATTTATTTTTCACCACTTAAAGTTTAACAACAAATCCAAACATTTAAATAAATTCAAGTTAGAAATTGATCTCACAAATCAAAAAAATTATCATTTAACTTTAAAGAATTAAACAAATCACTAACTAAATCTATCCATTTAGGTTTCCTAATCTATCTCAACAATTTAGCTTTTTTTTTTCTTCTTTGAAGGGTTATGAGGGATGATCATGGTTATGAATTTCTAGTTTTTAGATCTTATTTTATCAAACTTTTATTATAACCTTATACTATGTTTATTACCATCACCTTTCATGGAAGAAAAATATTCAAAAAGAAGAACAAGAATCATTTAAGAATGTTATCAAAATTTGTAAAAGGTTAATGGCATGTTATTCAAATAAAATTTTTATCAATTTTCATCCCAAACTTGACGATGAAGATATTATTTTTAAAATAAAAAACAAACTATTACTTTAATATTTTTCAAAACCAATGGTATTTTGAAACATTTTTTTAAAGTTCAATAATATTTTTGAAACTATAACGTTTTCCATCCGAACTTAACAATGGTAATAATTAAAACCTTTTTTTTTAAGTTAAGAGATATTTTTTAAATAAGTTTAGGGATCTTTTCGACACAATTAACCACATAATTTATGAGTATTTTTTTATCATTGAGCAATGTCTTTTTTTTTTTGTGCAAAGTCATTATTTTCTTTTTTCACATTTGGAAGAAATCTTACTACACCCTTCTCCCGCTAAAGGCACTGATTCTATTAGAAAATTGAAAAGAAAATACAAGGGACAATTAGGAAAATGGTTAGAATTTAGAAACTAATTAGGAACGTGCCTAACGATCTTTAGACTTTAAATTTGTTTATTTTCTATTTCCAAATTTTAATTAATTTTTTATATGAGAAGTAGTTTACAATTGTACCCCTCTTATATTTCTTTGAGTATTTTTAATCTATTTTAAATAGATTATTCGTAACTACATTTTTTGAATCTACAAAAATCTAAAACAAACTAACTCATTCTAAAAAGGTTAGTCAAATATAATTAAATCAATAATTATAAAATCAAGTAGTCATACCATGAAATCATGGATTTTGAAATTTTAAAAATTTATACGTTATTTAGAAATTTATTCTTAACGTCCACAAATATCACTACAAGAAAAACTATCAAGAGGGACGAAATTTTTACCGACATTTTTATATTGTCGGTGTAAATTACTTTTTCCGACGTTTTCCGTCGCGAGAGTATAATTACACCGACGGTTCTGTAAAACCATCAGAAACATATATTTATGGCGACGGTATCAAACCGTCGCCTCAGCCTAACTTTATTAATGGCGAAAGTAGGTGTTAACCGTCGGGAAAATAGTTTAAGATGACAGTAAAAAACGTCGCGGTAAGACTTAAAAAAAAAACCAATTTTTTTCCTTCTTTTCTTTTCCCTCCCTCCGAAAATAAAAAAAACCAATTTTTTTTTCCTTCTTTCCTTTTCTTTTCTTTTCCCAAAGTTAGTTATTTATGTGTGGTATGAGTTAAGTGATTGATTGAACAAAAAAATATTTTTTACATGCATATAGTCACCACTTAGTTCGTCAATAATTATGAACGATAATGACTATTTTTTAGCTTTTATTGAACCATAAAAACTAAATTTTAATATAATTACTCCCTTATTATGATTTTTTAGCTTTTATTGAACCATAAAGACTAGTCAATCAACATAACATGAACCATAAAGACTGAAAAATCGGAGTTCCGTCGCGATAGGCATAATTAAAAAAATTACTATAAGTCGGCTTTGCCACTTTAAAAAATACCCTCGATTTTCACATTTCAAAACACCCTGAATCCCCAACTCGCCTTCGCCAAGCCTCCTCTCGTCAGCCTAATAAATAGTCTATATTTTTTAATTAATACTTACTAACAAATTAGTCTTGATTCACAATTTAATAAATAGTCTCTACTTTTCTTTTATTGGTAATAGTCTCTACTTTTAATACTTACTAACAAATTAAGAATATGATCATAAACTATTCATTGTAACGCCCCGCGTTTTCGAGTTAGTTCCTAGTTGGTTCAGCCATAAGGGTATTTTGGTATGTTACCCATAAGGGGATTTTTTTTTTTTTTTTACAATTATTAATTATTAAATGTGGGTTATTTTGCTATTTCAAGAACTTTGGGTAAATTCATGATTTCAAGAATCCAGGGTTTAGGGTTTTGGGTAAATGTGGGTTATAGCTATACATCTTTTTCCCATAATCCGTACATACTCTCGTTGGTTGGTGTGTTTATTTTAAGTCTGCTTAAATTTTAATTAAAAAATAGTTGGAAATAGTATTTGAGCTTGAATTTTATGAGGGTTTTAAATACCTGTTTTTGAAGAAGATGAAGAGTTTCTTTTGATTCTTTCTCCCATTGAACAACCCTTGCGAAAACCCTCCACCCATGCATTTGCGATTGATGATAGCCCCGCGTTGAAAAATCCGGCAGCAAGAGACATTCATGCATTTTTTTAGGCTCCGTTTCTCGAGACTCCGAAAGGGACCTGCATCGGAGCCACGTTTCTGAAGATATAAACGTTTCCGATGTAAGCTTTCAAATCATTTTAGGTGCTCTGGCATTTTTTCCAGTGTATTCTTCCAAATTTCTCGAATGCCTCTGTTATTTAAATATATTAGCATCTAAAATTGAATTCCTACTTTATTGGGATTTTTTTTTTTCATATCTTAGACATGGTTGACATGTATTTTATACCTAATAAAATCCCAACTTTGTAGAGATTCTGTTTCTTTTATTTATTTATTTATTATTTCACATATGTTAGACATTGGTTGCAAGTTTTCTGTACATATCCTATGTTAGTTACTGTTGGCACCTATACTGTACATACCAAAGTAAGGGCACATATGTTAGTTACTGTTGTCACTTGTATATATTATGTGAATAACGTTGTTTCCTTGATTTTTTTATGCATAAGTTAGATATTGTTGGCACATATTTTGTACATCCACTGTACATCGTGAATTAAACACCTGCGACGGATCAGACGCGTAACGTGCGGAACATATAAACTTTACCTAGTCATCCTTTGTGACTACTTCGTTTATATAACTTTGTCTAGTGCATTTTGTTTGAGGGTTTACATCATTGGTTTTGGCCTAGTGGATTGCCTACATATGTATATGTAAGACTGAGACCTCATTTATGCTATGTGTTTATTCGTTCTTGTTTTGTTATAGCTGTTAATCTTGTTTGGAATGTGTATATACGTATGAATTGGTTCATTAGAATAAATTGTTCACTTGCCCCCTTGAATATGTCCATGTGCCCCCTACCACCCCTAACACTGTTTATGTTTTTCGAAATTATGCACCACATATGTAGTCCCTACAACTTATCAGTATGCGTCATGTTTGTACATCCATTGTACATCGTGATTTAAGCACATGTGACGGCGCAAAGCATAGAAACTTTGTCTAGTCATCCTTTGTGACTACTTAGTTTCTGTAACTTTGCCTAGTGCATTTTGTTTGGGGGTTGACATCATTGATTTTGGTCTAGTAGATTGCCTACATATGTATATGTAAGACTGAGACCTCATTTATGCTATGTGTTTATCCATTCTTGTTGTGTTATAGCTGTTAATCTTGTTTGGAATGTGTATGTACGTGTGAATTGGATCATTAGAATACATATATTGTTTGCTTTCCCTCCTTGAATATGTTCATGTTCCCCCCCTATGACCCATGACACTGTTTCTATTTTTCGAAATTATGCACCACATATGTAATCCCTACAATTTATCAGTATGCGTTATGTTTGTACATCCACTGTACATCGTGATCGGCAACTTTGATTGAACGTGATCTTCAATTCTTTTTTGTTTTCTTGGTGCAGTCGATCGTGATTTTCATTTTTTTTTTAGCCACCTCCCCCAATTCTTAGGGATCTATTTCTAATTAACTATTATTAGTATTTTAATTTTGAAATATTATAAAATAACTAGTGGTTAGTTATGCTTAGATTTAGGAAAAATGAAATATTATAAATAAAAAGGAGTTGGTTAGGCTTAGATTTAGGGGAAAATTGATTTTTTTTTTTCATTAAACACCTAAAAGAATAGAACTAAAGGGTAATTTAGGGAGGAAAACATTCATCTCTTCTCCTGATTTTTTTTTAATCGTTAATTTAAAGTCCAATACAAAGTAGCCATGACATCTATTTTTTCTATAAATCTAGCTATTTCCTACCATTTCCCAAAATACAATAACTTTCTCTTTAAATGAAACCAAAATAAGGGGTAACAAATTATCAACCTAAGTGTTGGGCCTAGTCCAAATACTAGAATGAGCCCAATCGAAAATTGAGAAAACAACTTAAGAAAGCAACTTGTAATGGAGAAACCTTGAAATAAGATTATGTTGAGCTTAGAGTAGATCATAACCAAAGCCATGAACAGACGGCCACATTTCAATAGCTGAAGTATTGAGTTTTGCAAGACTTTTGGGGGTTAACTTGACAACCACTCTATTCACAAAAAAATAAAGAACCTACTAGAGAAATTAAATTGAGAAGAGGCTTCAAACTCATAAAGAGGCGGAGTCCCAAAAAAGAGTATCCAACCATTGTCATATCCCCTAATAATTTATCAATGAGGTTCTTCGTAATACACTTTTCTATAGAAAAGGCACCGGACAAAAAAGAGACTTACATGTCCCAAACAATAAAAGACTAACTAAATGAAATAAATAGATTAGTAGATGAACAAACATTAAAATACCCAACACAATTTGGCATCAAAATAGAACCAATAATAATTGTAGAAAATACCCTAAATTGGGCTACAAACTGGCCTGGTTTAGAAGAACCAACTTAGTCCAAAGGCCAACTTGGGTGGACCCAAATCGGGTCAATTTTTAGTGGATCTCACAAATTTTTTTTTTTTAATAAAAAATTGGAAAATTAGAGTTTCGCTCCACTATACCCGAGATAATTACGCCTGTCCTTAAACGAGGCACTGAGAGACATCGAAGGAATATAGACATATGAGGTGTCTACAAATTAATGTCATAAGTAAGTCTCGAACCTGGAACCTTGAGCCCCAAGACCAACTGGTCATCTTGATCAATAGTAAAGTGATGCAGCACTTTGCTATTGATAAGGATGACCAGTTGGCACAATAGCCAAGAAACACTATGGAGCATGTGTTGACCACCGCTACCGCTTTCGTCACCAAAATCATTGTCTACTTTATCGTCATCTTCCTTGAAGTCTTTATCGTCCTTCTCATTGTCTTCCACTACAGAAGCCACTCTCCATCTTTAGGTGATCAAAATGGATGTCTCCCCGTTCCTAGCCTAAGCCCTTCCTTAGGGATGGAGGTTAGCATCTTTCAACAAAAAAAACCCAGCATCAATCACCATTAAAAAACTATTTTTTCCAAAAAAAAAAAAACTATCGTACCTTCTCGTTGCTTAAGCTGAGGGAGACACATACGAAAGCTTCTCCCCCCTAAAAATCTTCTTTACAAAGAAGCCACAATCACCTTCCCAAAAAGTTTTGAATGAGTTTCTCCCTGAGCGCTCACCATCGAGCCAACAAACTGCCTACATCCTACTCTAAGAAAAGAGCGAGACGTGGCCCAAAAATCACACACCATAATACCTAACAGTCATTCATGAACGGATCTCTAGGGAGATCTCATTAAAGCCAAGAATATTCATTGTTGACTCTCATCGAAAAAGATGATCGAGCTCATAGCTTCCCTTTCTCAAACAGTAGAGAGAAACTCCAATTTTTTTGTCCCCGAAGGTGGCGCACTTGGTCAAAGACTTGCGTTTTGAGGGTATGCTCCCAAGTTCTTGACCTGCTTGTGACATTAATTTGTAAATACTTCTAATTCCCAGTCATAAAAAACCATTTTTTTTCTTCAACGTGGGGGTGATTGAATTATGGTTAGGAGGAGAGAAGGAGTTGGAATTTCTCTTGCCCCTTGTTTGGTTTTAATAAATCACACAACTCCTCATCAACATCCCATCAAACTTCCTATCTAACCCTCATTTAACCTTTTTTTTTTCTTTTTTTAAAAAAAAAAAAAACAAAACAAATTGATTTTTTTTCTCTAATTTAATTTTTGTTATTGTCACTTACTTTAATTATTATTAATATTTATAAATAAAAAAGAAATTTAATTATACATATCAAAATTAAAAGAAGTATAAAAATATTATATATTTTGTTGTATTATTTCTTGTGCCCTACTCACTCAAAATTAATATATTTTTAGCAATAATAATTTATTTTTAAAATTAATAGGTAATGAGTTCGAATATCTTCTCATCGCTCAACTAAAAAATGTTGATTTATAAAAGAAAAAGAATTTAAAGTTTTGATTTTCATTAAGTTGAACGGTATTTATAATTTTAAATTGGATTGGAAATTAAAAACTTAAATATAAAGATCAAAGGGGATTTTGCATGTATAACAAAAAAAGGTAAAATATTTCCATCTATAGCACAAAATAAAAACTAATTCATTTGTAGCAGAAAATTTAAATTGAGTTCTATCACTAGTTGAATTCTATTAGTGATAGAATTCGATCAATAATAGACTCATTCTATCACTAGTTAAATTTTCTATTAGTGATAGAATTCCAAATTGAGTTCTATCACTAATTAGTGATAGAAATTAATATGCTATAAATGTATTATTTTAAAAATTGTGCTGTAAATATAATAGAATAAGTAGAATATGCTGTTGATGGTAAATTCTCAAGATCAAATATAAAAGCAATACAAAAAAATATATTATTTCAATTTTGTTGTACTATACCAACTAGAAAATTACTTGAATTTGAAAGTTTAAATTTGCAAAAATTTATAAATTAAACTTATGATTCGGTCAATAATTATTAAATTTTAGGAATTGGATTAGAAATAAGACATTTTAGTTATAAAAATCAAAATTAAGATAAATAATTTTTAAAAAAAATCAATTTTATTGTGCTATCATTAGTTGTCATATCATCAAACATATTTACTTGAATGAAGAAATTTAATTATAAATATCAAAATTAAGAAGTAATTACAATTTAAAAAATACGAAAAAAAAAAACATTCTTACCCGAACGCTAAACTACAAACAATGTTTTCAACCAGCAATCATTTTATTCAAACAAATAGTGAAATTAATGAATTAATCTTTTAAAAAAAAGTCATAAAATTTATTAGGAGTACAACAAAAAACCGAAAAATCAAACCAAACATTTTTAATATATTAGTTTGATTTTTTTGCATAAAATTGGACATGTCGGTTTGTAATTTGAAAAACCTAAGTGTATCGACAAAATATATATATATATATATATAGAGAGAGAGAGAGAGAGAGAGATATTTTTTATTATTTTTTTAATATATTGCTAAAAAAAAAAAAAAATCAAACCAAAATCGAACCAAACCAAATAAAAATCGAACCAATAATTTTATGTTTTATTAGATATCAATTCAGACTCAATTGTTAAAAAATCCAGGATACCAATTCGGTTGTATGTCTGACACAAAACCGACAATAACCAAATTAAAATCATCCCTAAAATTTAAATATGAAAATAAAATTATTAATGGTTAGACATTTTCTCCATTAAACCATGTAATGTAAAATAAAATGTATTAATACTATACATAATTAATAATACAATAATATTTAAAGAAGATGAAAGTAATAAGATTAGAAATTGCACGTTAAAAAATATAAATAAATAAAAATATTTATTATTATTTTTTAAAAAATTAATAGGATTAATCAATCAAAACTAAAATATTTTTACTATTTAATAGAAATTATATGTTGGAAAAAAATAAAATTAATTTATTAATAATAATTTTAAATTAGTAGGATTAATCAGTTAAAATTAAAATATTTTCATTATTTTAAATAAAATTTGTGGAATGAATCATGATTAAAGCAATTATTTTCTAGATAATGAAAATGTAATGTATTTATTTATTTGTTAAGATTGAAATATAAAATAAAGTGAAAAATTAAATATATAAACTCATACAAAGGTCAATCCTCAAACAAAACCTCTCTTTTACCAATACTAAACAAAGGTTTTTTAAAAAACATCTTCAACTATAAACACTAATCTTCAAACAAATATTTTACGCCTCTAAATTATTTCCACTTTCTCTTTCACTTATCTCTCCCCTTCCAACGTGTCTACATGTTCCAAGTTGAATTGAGTTGGGTTGGGTTATGAAGACTTTTAGGATCAATCTAAAGTTTTGAATTCGTCAATCTTTCAACCCATTTATACACTAGAACAACAACTTAGACCTATATTTTTTAGTTGGCTTGAGTTGAATTCTCAAATTACATATATATAAAAAAGAATAAAAGATAAATGATAGACTACTTAAACCTAAATTATTTCAGTGTATGTTATTAATTAATATATTAAAAATATATCTTATTAATTAATTTCCCTTCGTATATATATTTTTTGGATTAAGTTAAAGAATAAAAAATTGGTCAACTTTAAATGAATGAAAATTAAAAAATTATAATCCAAGTCAACATGTTGTCTTGTATACCCCTATCCCTTCCCCTCTTCCCAAATCCAATCAGAAATTGAAAACAACAGGGCTCAATCACCTACTCCTACGCCCATTGTTTTCCATCTTCCTACCCAATCAAATATCTCCACGTAACCAATCTCACGTAAACAGGACCGCAGAGGATTTTCACGAATACCAAATTAGCCACTATAAATTAAGCAAACGCCAATGATAGATTTCACCCAAGCTAGGGTTTCTCCCCATCAATCATCGTTTTATCAACAAAATTTCCCCTCAATTCTGCGCTTATTCTCAAGTTTCGATTTGAATTTCTTGTTCTTGATTCGATTTGATTTGAAAGGGAAAAAAAAAAAAAAAACAGCAGTAATCAATCAATCATGACGGGGAAGGCGAAGCCGAAGAAGCACACAGCAAAAGAGATCGCGTCGAAGATCGACGCAGCCACCACCAACAGAGGCGGCGGAAAGGCCGGAATCGCCGACCGGACTGGCCAGGATAAGGGCGGCCATGCCAAGTTCGAGTGTCCGCTCTGCAAGACGACGGCGCCTGATGTGAAGACTATGCAGATCCATCACGAGTCCAAGCATCCCAAAATCCCTTATGAGGAAGACAAGATTACAAATCTCCACTCTGTTCGTGTTGTTGCAGAGGCGTCAAAGCCCAAACCGGGTGTCAGAGGTAGCCTCAAGAAGTGATGAAGATGATCAACGATGATTATGGTGGCTGGGCTCAATTCTATGGTATTGGGTACTTTGCTTTTTTTCTTTCTTTCTCTTATTATTATTATCTCGGTGTTTCTATGCTTTGTCTCTGTGGCTGATGGATACTGGTTTTAACGTGTAAGATGTTTGAGTAAAACATATTCTATGTCCTTGGAGCTTGGGTCTTCCTTCTTGAGATTCTTGCAATTGTCTTCATGTATATTACATAACAAACATGGTCGTGGTTGTTATGGTAAAAGATGGACGTGTTCTTGTTCTTATTGCTCTGCTTACTATGTCGCATGCTTTACTTTTTCTTAGAATTAGACTGTCTTGGTGAAAAATAAACTTTAGTATTTTGTTTTTCGAATGTTGTGGGCTTAAGATCTTCATGACTTGAATGTGTTTGTAGTCTTGTCGTTGTTTTGATAATTAGAAAGTAGATTATGGGACTTGATTAATGGTTGACCTAGCTGTGTAAGTTAAATGTTTGAATATTCAAACTTTTTTGTACGGTAGCTAGTTGGATTTGCATTTGTTGTTAAACAATCATTTTTAAAGAGAAAAGTAGTTGTATAGTTCTGGTAGGGCATCATAGATTATGGGAGTAAGTTTCAAAATTCTGTGTTTAGGTTTTTTTATTAACTAAAAATAACCTTTTCTTTGATTAATTTTTTTTTTTAATATTGTCACTTCAACTATCTTTATGAATGTTTATTTTGTGTTTTGCCTAAGCTGGAATAGGTTATTGTATCTAGAGCTTATTCAGCACAGCTAAAGATAGCTGAAGTTGTGAACCAGATTGAAGGGGAAATATCTGGTCTTCTTTATAAGTTCTACTAATAAATTGAGCCCTTTCTTTGAACTTGTCTCGTGACTAAACTGTGACATTACTCCTTCGATGTCTCCGGTGCCTGACCTAGGGACGGACGTGGTTACCCTTGTTAAAAAAAAAAAAAGAACTTGTCTCGTGAGTTCTTGGGTTGGCCTCTCTCTTTCTCGACCGTTTTTTTTATGTGCCTTGAAAGCTTGGTTTTATATAAAACAAAAAGAACATAATCTGGTGTTAGAACTTTACTCTCAGGTTAGGTTTCCACTTTGATATCTTATAACTGGTAAAATCGATTCTGCTGGTGTATTTGGTTGGAGACCTTTCTAATTTTCTCAAACTCAGGTGGGTTCAATTTTGAGGGATGTTGATGAGATGACATGGTTGCAGTTTGAGATTTATTTGGTTTGCCATGCCTGCTTTATGATTTCAGTTGCTTTCACTTTTACCTTTATGTTAGGTCTAAAACTGACATTCTGTGTATGAAATTTAAAGCTTAATCTATTTTGATTATTGAACATTAGGAAGAACTATTTTGTAATGGATGGATTGCATGTTGCAGACTCGATTGTGTTTTGTGTTGGTATGGACATACATTGAATCTGACATAGAGTATTGGTCTGGGGGTGTGGCTCTTAATTGTTTTTGCTTTTGCCTTGTACATGATTCAGTTCTCTGTGATTTAATTTGTGGCCCTTCTTTTGTTCTTGGATTCTTGAGATCAAGCAAAAGTATTTATTCCTTGATTTAAAAAAAAAAAAAAAATCATTGTGGTTATATTATGACTGGCAGTGGGGTCAATTTCGTGGAAGGAGAAGGGAAACACCCTTTGCCTTGATACTTTATTGGAGTCCTTTGCCTTGATACTTTATTGGAGTCCTGTTTTTCCATCGTCGAGATGACGTCAGATTACCTCTCAAGTTCTATCTTAAAACCTCCCGCTAGGTGAAACGATAGGTAACGTGTCTTTCTAGGAGGAGTTTCAATTTTCCATAGTGATTAAAGCTTTGGATCGAAAGGATTACTGGTTGTGTATGATTAGTTTTTTCTTTGGTTGGTCCCTTTGGTGTGGTCAATCTCCGATTTATGGAGGACTAGTGCGTGGTTAGAGAGTAGATTGTAATGGGTTTTTTTTGTTGGCTAATGAAAGTTTACATGGGTTCAAAACAAATATATATTTTGCTGGTTGAAAATTGTATGTACTTGTGCATCTTGATTTTTTGTTCTATTGATAAGTGCAGTTTGTTGAGTGACAACAAGTTAGCTTAGAACTATTTTATTCTAGTTTTGTTGCTTGAATATATAATTTCCATTTGGAGCAAAACAGACATTTTAGAAGCAATATGATAAAATATGAACTAGTTGGGCAAGGAATTACACTAGTTTTGGAAGATATATTCTTAATTTATTATTATTATTTTTTTGAGTACATATTAGGGAAGGGGAGGCAAATACCGAATCTTGGGATCAAACCTGTGATGTTGGTGTTGAATTGGTTTATCACTAAATAATAAAATCATTGAACCATTGACCGAAAATATATTCCTAATTTTGTTATGGACAACTCATTTAATTAGATTTTGGGTTCCCTATTTGATTAGATCATGCATTCCTCAATTAGTTTAGTTTGGGAAATATATTGACAACCTTGATTCAAGAATTTCTTCTCTTTTTTTTCGAAACACTTAATTCAAGAATTTCTTTCAGAATCAAGATTTGTGTTTTTTTTTTTATTATAAAAACGAACCTTATTTATTAGGGGAAATGACCTCACTAAGAATGCAATTTTAATTCAATGAGAAAAAGAAACAAGGGAACAAAAAGAAATTCCAACAAAATATATTATCCACAAACTACACTTGGGCGAAAAGATTAGCTACATCAATAATACAATGAGAAAAAGAAGCTTCCCTAAACAAAAATGATCGATCTCGACGAAGCTTTAAAGAGCTCCTCGAGCCTTTGCAAGAATGGGACTACCCAAGCCACCACGATCAACTCAACCCACTCTACTATTACTCGAAGAAGCAATCCAAGAAGCATCCACATTAAATTTCCAACTTCCTTGATAGGAGGGTAACCAAACCGACCTCGACATCGATACACGCAAAGACATAGGGATACAAGACTTATAAGAGAAGCACGAGCCTCAAAGCGATTTAGAAGACAGCTCAGTAATAAAAATAAGGTCCCAAACTTTGCCTTTGACACACCATGCAAACTACAACTTCTAAAAGACCAAATGTTCCTCAAAACAATATCAGCTTCATATCTTTCTCTTAACTCTAATTTAGAGCAAAATGCCAACCAAAATTCTTCTTCAAACAGGCAACCAAGCTTTAATATAAAAAAATTTACATTCTTCAAACAGGCAACCGAATTTGATCTTTTCCCTTTTTCTGCACACAATACAACAAATATTAGATAGAATCAGTCCCCCACTCCCCATACTTCAGTTATTGACAAATTTCATTTTAACTCTTTCCTTCTTTCTCCATCTTCCCCCTTCTCCCATATTAATAATAAATAGGTTAAAAGAGAAACTATGAGCTTTGCTGCATTTTGGTCACTTGACTTTTAATAGTTCAATTTTAGTCCATAAAAGTTTGTTCTATTTTGATCCCTTAACTTTCAAGTGACCAATTTTAATATAAAAAAAAAGCTTAAAATGGTCATTTTCTCTCTCCTTCCTCCTTTTCTCTTTCTCCTCAACTTTTTGATCCATTAAGAGGGTGTTTGGAAGAAGGGGAATGGGAATAATTATGGAGGGAGTGAGAATTAGGGAGAAAAGACGAAAGAGAATGATTATTTGTGTTTAGGATGAAGACAATGATTATTTGTGTTTAGGATGAAGACAATGATTATGAGAAAAATAAAATAATGAGTATGATGAGAGTAAAAAATAGTGATATGATGTATAAAAGTTTGTTGCGGGAGAGAATAATTAAGAAGAGAATGAAAAAAGTAATTTTAGGAAAACACCATTATGTGGTGAATGATTGTCGATGGTCCAAATATGGAGAATCATCCCTATTCTCATTCTCTCCATTGTCCTTAGTGGCACAAACACACCCTAAATCTCAATATTCTTACAATAGATACCAAAATTCTTTTAATTGAGATTAGAGTTTAAAATTAGTTGAAAGAGAACAAACTTTGAATTTAAATTGAAATTAACATTAGTTTAACAATCGCTTCCACCTAAAATTCCAAAAGCATAAGACTTGGTGGCCTTCTTGTTCTTGTGTTCTTTTCTTGTCTTAAAGTAGTAAACTAGAGCAAGAAAGTATAGGTATTCTCAATTTTAAATTTATTGTAAGTTCAAACTAGAAACAAAATTATTTTTTTAAAAAAAGTGTTATTATTTCTAGGCGATATTGTTAATGTGGATTCTTAGTTCTTAACTTAGTTTTGTAGATTGATGGACGAATTGCTGCCGCAAAGGGGTTCTCAAAGCTGAGGAAATAGAAAGAGATAGATTTAGGATAGAGAAAGAACTATTTTTTAGTTTTTTTTAGGTACTAAAATTGGACGGTTGAAAATTGAGAAACTAAAATGAAACGAATGGAACAAAAACAACTCACATGTAAGAGTTGATAATTCACTACACTACAACTCACATGTAAGAGTTGATAATTCACTCTGAAGGAAGATCAAATCACATATGATCCATCTTATAAAATATATATTTTTTTTTCTTTATTTACAAAGAAAGAACAAATATATCTTGATTTAATCATTTATTGCATTTCATACCACCACTTGCATATGACAAGAACAATTTAAACTAAAATTGAAAATTCCATTTTACTTTGCCATTTCCTTGCAAGTGATGAGCAAATGCTAAGCCTCTGATCAACTAAAACACTGTAAATTAGGGATTTGGCCCTTATTTGTTCACCTGCAAGAGTTAAATTAGAGGCAGTTTGTTTCATTGTATCAAGATCCTCGCCCTTTTATGGATAGTCAATTTCAGTATTCTTTTTTATATTCGTGAATATCCGAGTTAGCTTAGCACCTCGACTATTCTCACGAAACAATCAACATAACCCTACAACAATTGAATTTCAAGGAAACTCGAAAATTAACTCCTAAGCAAATGACCACTATAGACTTATAATTTTTTGGTTCTCCAATACCCTTTTGACCACGAGGCCAGGATTATTTTCAGTATCTAGCTAGTTTTAGTTGGGGCAAATCAAGATTCATAAGACACTGCTCATATATTCTTCAATTGCTTTCCAAATGTCTTTTTAATTATCAGTTTAGGAATCTAACCTGATTTGGTAGGCAGCATTGAGCAAATTGGCCCTCTGAGAAGTGACTTGATCTCCCATAGCCCATTTTTCATAACCTGAACTGTCTATTCTGAAATAGACATCAGAAACTGCAAGAATGCAGAAATTATTACAAGTCAGTAACCTAAAATAATATAGAAAACAAGATTTTTAACACGTGATAAATAATCAAAAAGAAAATGAACATTGAGCTACAGAGCGAGAGACATGTTGATTGATCGTAAGCTGCCTTCGAGAAACTTGTTTTAGAGCTTACACAAGAGATGATCAAGGTTATCAGCCTTGGGTACTACTGACCTCAGTTATTTTAACATACATGCTTGTATTTAAATAAGCATGTCCTGCCACTTTGGAATTAGCTTGAAAAGCTTTTGAGGTTGAGTAACCGTGGATACTGTATGGATTCGTGAGCTTTGAGTTGTGAATTTAGTACTTGCATCGAATGCAACAAGAAAAAAAGTTTAACTGCACCTTCACTGTCGTGCGTTGAATGAAAAAGCTATAGAAAATTTCCCATGATTTGTTGATAAACCGATGAGACCGATGACGATGAAGATCCACTCGAACTATCAGCAATTGGTTGGAAAGAAGCATGGATGTTATCCTCGTCGTGCTCCTGTTTGGGTGTAAGGAATCTATCAGTCTCTCTCCGCTGCTGACCAGCCCGGAAAGCCTGAAAAGGTGGTATTGGTCTCCCATTGGTAAAATTGAAACTAGCAGCCGAAAGGTTTTCGCTGAATGGCAAGGAGAGTTGGAAGTCCGGGACAACGGATGCCAAAGAACCAGAAATACTTGCTGTAGTATGCTTTGAGTTTAATCCAAAGGAGCTATAAGGGAAGGTGCTTGGCAATGGAGGGAGCTTCATTTGGCAGAACGGAGCCCCAAGTTTCATATCGTTGCTTAAAGTATCAAAACCAGACATCTGATAGTCATGGTTGAATTCAGGTTTTGGATAAAACTGGGCAACGAGATCTTGAATTTGTGTTTCAGACTTCGAGAAATTCGAGTTTCTGGATAAACCGATGGTCGGTGGCACATGAGAAGTAGAAGATTGTGCATTGCTGTTACTCGAGTTTACTTGACTGCTGCTTCTTGCTGCAGGCACTTCGTGATTGTGCTTTCCTTCGTATGTCGTAATAACACATTTCAGATTATGTGATGCTCTCTCAACATGTTTCCTTACTAAACAGCCTGCACACGTGCATTTGTAGTAGCTCCTGTAGAAGAAACAAACTCCCAAATGTCAGGAAACATAATTAATATAGCATTACCAGTAACAATACCAAGCCGATACCTAAACATTGTGTCGATCTTCAAATTCACAAATCGTGAACATATCAGAAGTTTGGTAACAAAGACTATTTTAACTTCAAGGGAAAATTTTAAAGTACGAGCAAAATAAGAATGTAGATGGAGTAGGAGCTATCAACTTTACAGTACACTAATCCTCTTCCCTTCAGTCCTCAGAAACATATAACATAAAATGCAACAAAAATTCATACTCGCACATGCACTAGCACATAGACTTAATTGTTAGAACCTTGGATTCGGATTTCCTTTGACAACTTTTTGACCATACTTCCGCCAACGATACCCATCTTCAAGTATGTCAACTTCTGATTCAATTTGAACAACTACTCTTGTTTCTCGTACAGATCGTGAAGCCAGGCTTGTCTCAATTGAAGTCTCCTCTTTTCGGCTGCACAATATTCACACAGAAGATGAGCAATTTTTGCAACTCGTAATCAACTTTGTCATAATGTATTTTAACAAACTCAAGCTACTTGAGCTAAATCCAAGGGAGAAATACATCAATAGAAAATATGTTAATAATCAAATTAAGAAGGTTTAGATCAGTAACTTACCACTCCATTTCATGATATCTAAACTCTGTAATTCATAATATGTTAAGTCTAGGTAGGTACCACACAAATGCGCTCTCTTAAAGTGGAAGGACCCGGGGAGGTTATGATAGTGTCAAAAACTGTAGGTACTGCTCACCAGAAAAAAAAAAATACAAAAATAAAAGAAAAAAAAAAGCCGGAAATACCAACTTCATTAGTTCGACGCATTTATGATCAATCTGTTACTAAAGCATCTCCCCGTCGTAGAGCTATACATACATTAGCCAATTTGTAGCCCATACGAACAAATTGATCGATTTTTTTTTAATAATAATATTCAGTTAATAATAGGACAATTACCTTCTTTTCAATTCAGGTTCAGCATCATCAGCTTCAATGCAAGCTGAAATACTTCCCTGAGTTGTAAGATCATCATCATCATTCTCACCACCACCACCATCATCATGGTAAGCAAGTCTGGATGAAAGCTCTGGAGTTCTCACAGATTCAAAAGCCCCAACAGTTTTCCCTTGGAGATTTAACAATGGATCAGAAAACTCAGTAATTGATACCGAGGATGCCCTTTCTAGACCATCAACACTCCAATCTGAGATGAGTTTGATATCCTTTTCCCCATATTGACTATTTCTCCCTGTCAGCCCGGCTTCAACTTTGGCACGGTTTCCACCACCTTCACAAATTTCTGGAGCATCATCTGGAGTTAGCACTGATCCAAGCATGGGCCGGCGATTGGGATCAGGTTTTGCATGATTATGAGCACCCGAATATATGATCTCTGTTATTTCACCATCTAGAGATCGCTCCACTTTTTTCTTTACTAAACAATTTGGATATGTGCATTTATAGTAGCTTCTTGGATATTCACTACCTTTGACCTGTTTCTGTCCATATTTCCTCCAGTTGTATCCATCCTCTAATGTCCTTAACATTTCCATAGGAACGTAAGACCCTTTCTGCTCGCTTTCTAAAGGATGCCGTATCTCAATGTCTTCTCCTATTGTTGATTCTTTAGGTGTAGATGGTCGATTATTAGTAATAGCAGAAATACAACTTTCTATATTGTCACATTTGCCATTTACAATCTTGCCATCAAAAAGGTTATTATCAGTGGATGAAGCGATTTCATATTTCGATACAGAAGTCTCTTTTGGAAAATCAGCTAGGAACTCAACATCCATCAGTGTTTTCACTGATTCAAAGGTTTGATGATCAGTGTCAGCTTCCTGAGAAAAAAATGCACTAAAATTAAATCTAGTGTTTTTTTTAAAACCTTAAACAGAGTAATGTATACCATGATCATGTGAGGAAAACGCGAGATAAATCTGGCCCATTCAGCAACACTCTAAAAAAAAACCAACATATAGATAAAACTCAGATATGGGAATATATTTTTCAAGATATGGCCTTATCTAACACTCAGCTCGCATTGCCTACCTCATGTTAAGATTTGATATTTATTTTTCTGCACTCTTGAGTCAAATCATTGTTCTTAACACCTTGATACCCATTTAGCACCAGAAAAGTTGCCATGAGTATGAGATAGTAACACTGTGTTCCAAATCAAATATGAAAGATGCTAAAGCTGATGATAACTTTTAGAGATTACTTCAAATGCCAACACACTTGGGGCTTTGTGGAGCCGCCATATTATGATGAGGAGTAATGGAGGGTGTGAGGTGACAGTTTGATTCTGCACACGTATTTTTTTAAGATAAGAAAACAATTTCACTGAAATAAATGAAACTACAAAAGAGTGCCAAAAGAGTTGGAAGTAGGCTCTTTAATTAGCATGTATAGATTCTGCATGAATATTTAAGAAAAAGAAGAAAAAACATAGCAGAAGATGTTAAAGCAAATGCTTTAATATTTTTCAAATTTGAAATTATGTATCATAAATCATATTGAATTAGTACACTTCAGCATATCAAATCCCTCGCGAGGATAACAGTATTACTCCGAAGATTTGGATTTCTTTTAGCCAATGGATCTCAACAACGAAGACAATAATAAATTCTCAAAGAAACAAGAATTTGAAATCAAATGAACTTGGGCTTTGGTATCAGTCCTTATATTTTATTTCCTTCTGTTTTTCTTTGAGACAATTGGTTGTTAAATCAATGAAATCATTTCACACAAGCTCATTGATATCTCAAGTAAACATAAATAATATCAATACATTAAAGATTACTAATATATATATTTATAAAATTCTCTAAAAGAAATATGGGATTCTACCTAAACCAAAATATGGAATTACTATGGGCGCATACGCATGTCAAACAAGAGGAATTTTTTTTCATCGTGTTTCAACCCACACACATTCACTAAATTGTGGGAAAAGTTACGATTTACTATGCAAACGGTTGAATCATGTTAAATCATCAATCAACCCATAAGCTTAAGTTGATATAAATTGGGAGAAATTTAATCATATCAACAACACTAACCTTCACTTGTAGGCTAAGAAATTCAAAAATACAAGTGAAAATCAATAATAACTGGGAAGGAACGTCTTCAAGGAGTTTGAATACAAGACTTCCTAATGTGATACCATGTTGAATCATGTTAAATCAACTCAAAAGCTGCCAAAAGAAGCAAAGCTTATGCATGATGTATGGCCTATTAACCAAGATGATACGAGTTCAAAACTCCCACCCCAAATGTTGTTGAATTGAAAAACAATCGACCAAAAAGTTAAGTTGATAGGTTGTGATAAATTTAATTATATCAAGCAACACAATCACTACAATAAAATTAACATCCATTACCTGACTTCCAGGTTTCAAAAGACTTTGAAGAGTACGAAGCTCCCCATTAGATGTGAACCTGAAAAAGGAATTGTCACTGTCATGGTTACTTCCATCTTCAAGCATTTCAGGATTCAACAATAAATGCTCCTCTTTTATTGCATGTATGGGAAAAGTGCCAGTGGTTGGAGATGGAAGATCCTGAAATAGCATCCCATCTATCAAGCATAAGTAAGAACGCTACCCAAAAAAACAAATAAAATCGATAAAATGCACACCAAACTATCAATGCCAAATGTGAAATATATATATATATATATATATTCCATTTGCACTTTTGCATACAGCTCAATAACTTTATCCTTAAGTTTGCTAAGTTATGAAAATTGGTATAAAGAGAAGAGAAAAAAAAAACGACAGAAATTAACTTATTCTCATAAGACAACCGCCCAACTCTTTTACATTTGGTAGTTGGCCACCATGATAAAGCCTTTTATTGTTTAGATTGGCCTTTATAAACCATTATGCCAACCCATAGTAGCTTGAAGAATTAATCCTTTAAACATCTATCTCTGAGGATGAAACACCAATCTCGGAGGAAAATAAAGAATGGCAGAAACCTCCATGGCTTCTCTATGGTTAAGATTTCCACCTAAAATTATAACCAGCCTACAAGAGATCCATACAAAACATGAAGAGAGTCAACAAAAGCCATCCAAGAAAATTTTTCAATAACATTGGCAAGAAAAGCATGAGTTTCAACAATTTAAGGGATTTTTCAAATTAACAATAAATCAATGACAATGACAATAACGCCTAAGGCCTAGGATTCCCTTGCGAGTCGGCCATATTACCTACTTTTCTTGAACTACTTGCTTCTAAGAGTGAAGTCTCTTCTTGCGGACCAATACAGGTCCTTTCAATATGCTTTTGTCCTCACTTACATACCTGCTTCCTTGGACAAGAGGCAACTCAACCTAGGATTGCTTAGGTTAAGCACATTAAGTGCGAAACTCCTACAATTGAACAACGAAAAATGAAGATGCGCCTTATTGGTACAAGGAGTACAAATCAATTCTTTTAAGCTTTTCTTAACCATGATTTCGTATCCCCATGATCTCTCTCATTCAGATGTGGTATTATCGTATCGGTTCATTCATGTACCCCTCCTAAACTCGGGCATCACACACCCACCAACTTCCACTTTGGTTCGTCGCGGAACCGCAACTTATCGAAAGAGGTCCCAAGAAGGGCTGAATCCAGATTCCAAATCCTTCACCCCGTGAGTTATAATAACAGAAAATGGAGGAAAACAAATGAACAGTCGATGGTGATTTGAGAAAAAACAAGTAAACAGATTAGTAGAACTAGAAAAAACCTGTCAGTAATTGAGACAAGCAGCAAAAACAGAAATCGAGGAAATCCAAAAGAAGGAAAGGAAAGTAATCAGAACAGCAGCAGCAGGAGCAGCTGAAAACAGATTAAAAGGCATGAAAATGTAAATCCCAAATCTCACATGCGTATCAAGAAGCAGAATGGGAGCGGAATCAAGCAAAACAGTAGGGCAAATTCCAGGAGGAATGGTGAGGAGGCAAGGAGATGGCGAACCCGAAGAACATTTGGGCAAATTGTTCTTCGACCCATTTCTCCCCCTTTTGAAAGCTCGCCTTTCCGCGAAGCTTCCGCCATTGGCA
>JBBMKA010039087.1:0-22155 GCA_037833695.1 Sechiopsis laciniata | reverse complement strand
AATAATTAAAATTCATAAACTTTCAATTATAGATACATAATTATTATTATTTACTTCAACCCCATTTTCAAAAAATATATATATATATATTATATCAACCATTCTTAACCTCAATCCTCAAACAAGTAGTTGATTACTCTACTATTAACTTTAATTCCCAAAAGAGTAGTTAACCACTTCATACTACTATTAACCACCTCATTCTCTTCCACTCCACTCCACCTTTATGTCCAAAGAACAAACACACCCTAAGATTGATATGTACGTCATTTGAGTTTAGTTAAAATTAGAATTTAATCACTATCATTTAGAGAGAGTTTGAATTTAGTTTTTATAATTTCTTTTAAAAAATAAAATTTAATCTCTATAATTTGATAAAATATAAGAAATAGTTATTGTCAATCCTAATTGTTAAGAAGTTAAATAATTAAAAATTATTTATATATTCATGTATCAATGATAAAATTGTAAATGAAGTAACTGATTTACAAAAAAATCGCATCAATTATAAATAGTGAATTTTTGCATATCTCATTCGCTTGTAATAACCAATGAAAAGAACTATAATTTAAGTTTTATAAAATTATATGGAATAAAATCTAATTTAAAAACCACAAAAACTTAATTCTAAACTTTTTTCGAAACATAAGAACTATATTTTAATTTTTGAACCAAAAAACTAGTCTCTAATTTGAAAAAAATTATAGTGATCAAATTTATAATTGATTATTTATCTTTATATATATATATTTGGGAGTGTCCTCGCTCATTTACGCATAATTCATTTATTTTTTTTATGGAACAAACCACGTAATCTCAGCTGTTGAGAAAACTGATAGCAAATGATTCAAATTAATTATACTTTAGCTTGGTAAGTTTCCACTATATATATAATTATTGTGTTTAACAATTATTAATTTTAAGAGATGGGTTGGATCCATGTCTATATTTGCATCCCATCAAAATTCTCATCCTTCAACATGTCACTCTCATTCATTTTTTGTGTTTTGGCCCCAGCTTTATTCATTTGCATGTTACTTGGTCCAACTTTGATTTTGTTATGATCCTTGTGGTCACGACCACCTCTTTGAGTCATTCACATATAAATACATCTTCGTTGACATATCAAAGTTTTTTTTTTTTTTTTTTTATTTGTAACAGTCCAAACCAGCTTGCGTGCACTTCAATTAATATTACGAGACATACCATCTGACTTTATAATATTTGAATGTCAAGGAAAACGTATCAAAATTTTCAACAACACATTTGATTTTGTAACTCAAGTTCATGGAAATGAAAACAAATTCATTGCTAATTAGAAGGGTAACTTGCATTTTGTAGTGTATGATGGATGTTGATTAATGAATGTTTTCTGGAAATTACTTGATTCTTAAGCTACATATCTAATTAGGTTTCCTCATCCTTTAATTATATTATCTAATAATCATCCTTTAATTTTCCTCATATGCTTAGTGGAGAGAGGGGAGCTTTCTCAATTATTATATTATATAATGAGCATGATAGTGATATATGAATAAAAATATATGTTACAAATATGAAATCGTGGTCTATATATATACATATAAAAATAGTAATAAATGGAGAAAACGCGTAGTGGTTGATAAAATAAAAATGTACTTGCAGAGAGAAATTTTGTAATTTTGTAAGTTATGAGGAGACAAGTTACATGATGATCATAATTGTGCTTTCACCACCATTTTATTGTAATTATTATGTAATTCGTGCACTAATTATTTATAATTTTCTATAAAATCATGCCTTTTTACCGCCAACTATTATGTAATTCGTGAAAATGACCAGTATCTAGACAAGGAAAAATAATTGAGCGGAATATGAATTCCAAGCTCAATTAGTCAAGATAATACGTACAACTTCCTCCTACTATACCATTTAATTTGGCATGGATTTTTTTAGCACCATAATTAATGTTGGCCACAAGAAACTTAATTTCAATCACATTAATGTGGACTCCGTCAAACAAAATAACACATTAACTAATAATCTTTTTTTTTTTACTGAAACACTCATTAATTAATAATTAATGAGACTATGTACTCAAAATAATAATAATAATAATAATAATAATAATGAGACTAATTCAAGTATTACAATAATACTACTTATTTTTTTTTTAGTAAAAATATTAAGTTCTCTAATTTAAGGCCACGCCTTTCTTTTTAGGAGGAATTCTAACACTTTAAACACCAAATTTCATACGATACAATTACTCTTTTCATTAAGAAAATGGCATGTCATATAATATATTATTTTGTTTTATGAATCTCGAACTATTTATTAATAATGACGAAACTTTCTTATTTTTTATTCCATAATGTATCACTTCACACCAATAAGAATTTAAATATGGTTTAATTGATTTAAATATAAATATTTATGAACAAAAATTTTAAAGTTTAAATCTATTATCAATTTTTACATTGTTGTTTTTTTTTTTAATCATAACCATTTATTAAATATAATAGAAAGTCATTCTTATACAATCACAATTAACTGGAAGCATTTCACATCTAAATACACAACATATAGCACTTCACATCTATACAAATTTAAATATTATTTTATTTTATTTTATTTGAATAAAGTTAAGAAATATTGTTTGACCTATATAATTACAATGAGGGAGAGTCGTACCAACAATATGTATACGCGTGTATTTAAAGAACCAAAAATATATGAAGAGGTTAACTAATTGAGATTAATTCTACTCTTAAACATATTTTCTATATGAAAATAATAATAATAATGAAGAATTTATTTTCTAATTGAAGCTCATATTATAAATATTGTAAATACACGAATATTAATAACAAGTTAAGCTTGCTTCTAAAAAGCTACAATGTTAGATACATATTTGGGTCCATAATTAGTTTTTAATCTAAAACTAGGTTTTTTTTTTAAATCTGAAATTATTATTTATTTATTATTTTATTTATTTTTAGATTAAATTTAATTTTGTTTTGAAATATACCAAATTTGCTTGTGAGTGGTACCGACACTGATATAGGAGATTCAAAGCCCAGCGGAGAAGATCGGGCGGACCGCCGAGTAGGTGGAAGCAGATCGATGGCCTGTTTCAATGCGCAAAGCCTAATAAGCAAGATGGGCCTTAACCAGACCAGTGTGCAATATTTAAATTAAAAATTTCAGTAAACATAAATTTGAATCACAATTCAAACTCATAAGAGAAGAATTTGGGTGCAGCCCAAGCTACACCCCACCATGATGTCATTTATGTGTGGCTCTAAATGAGTGACATCATGGTGGGGTGCAACCTCGAATACACCCAAATTCTTCTCAACTCATAATTTCTTAGTTGTTGAATAATAAATCATGTTAGTTGAGTTCAAAGTTACCATGCTTGATAAAAATAAACCAGAAAAAATTACTAAACGCTAGAGATGTTTGGCTATTACAATGTTAGAAGAAGAAATAGTTTTTCTTCTTTTTTTTTTTTCTATTTATAACCTTGGTCAATATTAAAATAATAATTGTTTCAAAAAAATAAAATAAAATAATAATAATAAACTTAATTTTGTTGATTAATAGTTTAGGATTCATGTGTTTCAATACGAGAAAAACTTGTCTACATATAGATGTATAGGCAAACCCAACTTATTAACCATGTGCCACCATTTTAAACCACACATTATATATATATATATATAAACAAATATATATATATAAATAAACAAAAAGGAAAAGAAAGTAATAATTTGTGTGGCTCAAATAGCACTTCATGTGTAGGCAACTTTTTCTTTTTCAATATTTGATATTGCCATTAAAAAGGTCTCTAGTTTGATAGTTTCATTGTTTGGTGTTTAATATCATGGTCACAAGTTTGAAATTTGTATTTGCATACCCTCTTTTGTAGGGATTTACTAATTTTAGGATCATGTATTTGCATAAGAAAAATGAGGAAATGTTTAAAAGATAAACTTGTGGTTTATCCCTCACAATCAATTTACTAAATTTGAGTTTGTTTGTCTGAAAAAAAAATCGTACAAACTCAAATTTTCTTATGCATAAAAGTATTGATTCTGGGCAAAAATAGTATTTATAATATTTGAAAATTTGAGTTTGTTTGTTGGGTACGCAATTTGCTATCTGGTTAAAAAAGAAAAAAGGGATACGATTCTTTTTTCACACAGAAAAAAATGAGTTTTTTTACCAAATACATAAAAGTTTTTTTTTTTGAACATAGAATACATAAAAAGTATTAAAAGACGTTTTGTAATGCAAAACACTTGGGGTGTGTTTAGTTGCAGGTGAGATGAGATGAGAGGAAAAGAGATGAGATGTTGACAGTAGAAAAACCTTGTTTAAGGTGCTGTGACATGAGATAATAGAAAAACCTTATTTTGAGTGCAGGGAGATGAGATGAGATAACCTGATATAACTTTTGCTAATTAGTCCTATGTTTTTTTGTTGAATAATAAAATTATTCCCAAATCTTTAACTATTATTATAAATATGAAAATATAACCAATATCATAAAGAAATTATAAGTAATATAGAATCAATATTATATCACCCTTGATATTATTAATATTTATATTCAAAAGAAACGTAGTTTTATTAACATCATGTACGACCTAATAATTATGATGTCAAAATTTAAAATTTTTCATACCAAAATATTGTTGAATTAAATAAAAATAATGAGCAAAAATTTCACACAACAAAAAAGAATTAGACTAGTCTAAAATATTTGTGGATCATATGTAACTTTTTTTTTTTTTTTTTGAAGATTTGTTGGACTCAACCAATAAAAACAAATTTAAAAAAAAATACTACGATTCTATTCAAAATCATGATAAATTAATTTTGGTTAAATTTAGTCATCATAGTTAAAAATTTTATTTATTTTATTTATTTATTTTAAAAATAAACTCATTTTTATACACTTTATACATTTACATTCATATTTATGGAAAGTCAAATAATTGTCAATAAAATATATCAATTAATATGTAACATTAAATCAAACATTAAAAATATTCATCTTATTAATCATTTACACTAATAGGGAACCATAAACACCCCTAAATTTTGTAATTTTTTATTTTGTGTATGTAAAAATGAACTAGCTCATATTTTGATACTATTTATTACATGGAACTAAGATTGTACCCCCATAAAATTTAGAATTTATTGCTATTATTTTTTTTATAATTACTTTTTTAATGTAAAATAAATTTCAATCTCTATGTTGACTCATATAAATATTGAAACTTTTTTTTTTTTTTGTATATACAAGCAAAACTCTCAAAATTATTTAAATTAATTTATCCATTTCCAATAAAAAATTTCTAGATCCACTCCTACTACTATTTAAAGTGTAGCTCAATGGAATAAATTGCATTTGTGCGAGAGTAAAAAATTTGAATCTCATTTTTATAACAAACAAAATAAGTTAAATACTTTTAGATTTATTATAAATTACAAATAAAAATTCAATGTTATAAATTGTTTTAATATTTTTTTATATAATACAATGTTATAAATTATTTAAATTTAAATTTTATTTCAATAATAAATTGACATACATATTGTTAATATTAAAAACAAACACATGATTTTATATCAATGATTTAATAATAATAATTTTTTAATTAAACATTTGTAAATATGATATTTGTAATCTATCTCTAAACAATTGAAGTTTCATAAACTTTTTGGTTATTTAAAGTGATTAAACAAAGAAATAAAAAGTATTTAATTTTTCATAAATAAAAAGCATTAAAAGATAATATATATTTATTTATTTGTCTCAAAATGTATATATAGATTTATTTATTCATTTTAAAATTTAAAATTATTTAAATAAATATTTGATATAACAATAATATAATTACTATAATTATATACATGTATATTAATATATTTAAATAATAATATTCTAACCACAAATATATAAAATACAAAGAAAAAATAAGTTAAAAATATAAATAAAAAAAATTAAAATAAAAGGATGAGACGAGAGAGGAGGAAATGAGATGATAACATTGAGCCAAACAAGGTGTTGGAGCCCAACACCTCATCTCCTCCTAAAACAAACATACCCTTGTACAATTATAATCTATTTTAACCAAACCACGGCAAGTTATATAAAAAAATAAATAATAAATAAAAACAAGAAGTATTACTGGCATATTGTGATTGGACAATATTTTCATGCACGAAATTTGCATAGTGCCCTATGAACTGCTGTATGACACTTTATGATAGTGCAATATGACCATTCTTTCTTATTTTTAGAATTGTTTTCAGCTTCTTTCTCTCCATCGGTGTCAATGTTTTTCTTTTTACATTTTTTATTTGCCTAATGTGCAATGTTTTATATATTTTTTTTAAGTTTTTTTTTTTTGAATGAGTAAACTTTTTTAAGAACATTTTTTATTTTCTAATAAATAATAATAATAACATTTTTTATTAGAGTATACATTAGACCAAAGTATTCAATATTAAGATAGTTGATATATATATAGAAATTTTCATTTTCTATTTTTTGAGTTTCAAATTTTCAAATTTTAAAGTCTGTCGATAGGTTTTAGTCATAATTCTAAATATGTATATAAAAAAATTTAGGAAAAAATACCTCTCTAATTTTTAAGTTTGGAGTTTGGTGTCAATTTGTTTCATAGATTTCAAAATCAAACACGTTTACCTCTAACATTTCTTCATTTTAGTTATTATCTGGTTTTTTACATTACAGTTACATTTTTTCTTTTTACAAATTTATTTTATATCAATATAAAATAACCACTTCATTAATATATTGAAATTTAAAATTAATTTAGTCATTATCGTAGTCAACATTACGTCATGTAACTAATGATTTTTTTATCTCACAGACTAAAAATAATTTTTGTATAAATGTTAGAGGTCAAAGTATTTGATTTTTAAACATAAGGTCTAAAAAAAAAAAAAAAAAAAAAAAAAAAAAAAAAAAAAAATTACTTAAAGAAAAATGAAATTAATCAATTAAGTTGATGTATACTCTTAATAATAAAAAATGTTCTTACTTAAAAAAAAAATAAAAAATATTCTTAAAAAATGTTTACTCTCTAGAGAAAAAAAAAAGTATATTTACAAAAAATAAAAATAAAACAAACGTTATAGATTTAGATTATAACAAATAAAAAATGTAGAAAGAAAAAAAAAACTGAGAGTAAAAGAAGGAAGTTCGAAAACAATTTAAAAAAGAAAGTTTATAGACTTCCCTCGAGAATTTCTTGTAGGGAAGTATTGTCCATTGTCATTTATCACATTGTCTTTTTAAATTTAATGAAAAACAATTACATTTATTATAATTAGGTCAAAATAGAAACTAGAAATTTTACCGATATATTGTCATTTACCACGTTGTCTTTTTAAATTTAATGAAAAAAATTACATTTATTATCATTGAGACTCGAAATTAAATGACATTAAATTGATAACATGTTATGGCATTTTTTTTTTACATGTTATGGCTATTTTTTATTAATCAGTTATATTGGACACCAAATTTAACTGCCCTAGTGTTTCGAAAAAAAAAAAAATTAATTGCCCTAGATCCACAAAGCTTATAGAAAACTCCCGAAGTAAAGTAAGACATTGATTTCTCAAAAAAAAAAAAAAAAAAAAGTAAGACATTGATATTTTTTTTAGTTTAAGAATTCTGAGTTCAAATTAATCAGAGTCATCATGTAACAAAAAATTATAGATTTGAATCTTTCATCTTTAATTATTGTGGAACAAAAAATTCTAAAACATTATTTTTTATTTTCAATATTTAATTCACATTTACAATTACAACCAAATTATAACAATCAATCGAAAGTATTATAGAGAGAAGCTCTGGCTTCTTTCTAGAAATTTTTAGGGTTTCTCCTTAGAGTCTCATATGACTATTCATCGAAATAATTTGTAGTTAGTTATAGAGCTTTGTTTTTTTAGAGTGGTGGATGAAATTCGTTGGAGGTTTACTTAGAGTTGATTCGTTGCTACTCTTGAGTCGCTTTGAAGAGAGAGGTGAAATCTTTTTCTTGCCTCGTAGTCCTCTTCATCATGTACTATCTCTTTCTGAAGGTACGTAAATCTCATATGTTTCTTTATGGCTCGGCACATAGTTGAGTATGGGTTTATACATGAAGGGATAGGGAATAAAGAAGTGTACGAATAAGACTTTATATCTATTTTGAACAAAGACAAATGTGATTGGATAGGGGTAACTGCCAGTTCGATAGATGCAAATGGGACTTTTAAGGGAAGTTTGGTAAATAGAAAGACATATTTTAGACAGATAAAGGGGAGGTAGACGGTGGTGACGATGTCAGATAACGTAGTGGCCAGCACATGGACTTCCAACGAAGTGGGCGCTTCGAATGAGATCATGGCCTTGGCGTGGGCAGCTTGTTGGGAATTGGTGCACAGTTCACAACGGAAGCCAACAAGTACAAAAAAATTAACTGTTTTTTAGTAGATTAATTCAATTAATATGCATGAAGCATTCTCTAGGTGATAGTTGTTTCATAAACTAAAGAAACTTACATTGAATGATGTCTCTAATCAATTTGGAGTTTCTTTGCTCCTAGTCTCCCACGGCTATGATGGATCAATCCCTAGAATTTTTTGAATCCTGCAACTAGGATAGATTAATCCTTAGAACTTCTTGAATTGACTCATTTGATCTTCTAGGCTATTATCTAGTCCAATCGCAAATACTTGGTGGGAAGACTTTATGAGAGGGGAGGAGAGAAAGCTTGAGCTGGCTAGATAAAGTTGTGTTGGGGTCATCAGTCTAAAGACCTAGGGTCTCTATTTATAGATTTATCTACCTCCTTCCCATCCAATAGGAAGAGAAAAATATATTTATAATTATTAATATATCCAATATATTAATAAACTCCTCAAATGATTATTTATCTAATAAATATTTCTCAATTAATATATCTAATATATTAATTAATTCTCTATTTAATATTTATTGGATAAATATTAAAACCATTAATATATCTAATATATTAATTAATTAGTTTAATAAATTAAACTAAATTTCTCATAATTAATATGTCCAAGATATTTATAAATTAAATTAAACCATTCAAACTGATTCTCCATATCTATCATTGTACCGATAATTGTGAGCTAGCCCGAAGACCAATGAATCTACAGATTGGAAGCTAAACAATCCGGTATTAAATCCTAATTCGTTAGACAACATGCTTATTCCATTAAAGACCTGTGCTAATTTCTCTAGCACTGTTGGATAAGTTATGTCCACGGATATAATTGGTCATATGCTATACGATCATTCTCGAGTTAGTTCATAATGAGTCAAAAGTCTGTTTTACCCTTATAATTATATATTTCTCCTTAAGTGCCACTAGTTCCTCCAATGAACAAACTATTCATGGTCCAACCATAAACTAATGTCCCATCGAGTTAATGGGAGGTGGGTACCCTTTGTTAAATTCCTAGAATCAGTTATTAAAAGAACAACTCCTTTACTTCCCAATAATAGTGAAGGAGTGAATTCTATTTTTGGACGTTGCGTTCCCAACTACTCACTACGACAAGCTTAAATGTGGGAGACATATTGAACAGTGTTGTTTGACCGCTCTCATAGACATCAAATGATGCTTTCACAAGCATGAGTTTACAACTCACTTAGGATTGAGATCATACTAGCATACGATCATCCTAGTGAAATATTCATCAATGTTTGTAAGAGAATTACTTAGATGGATAACATATTTCAAGTTCTAGTCTTATGCAAAGCTCTTTTGCATAAGCACCCCTAATAACATGTCTCCATATGAACAACCAGGATCTGGTTGTCTACAATTATTGTAAATTGGGTCTACCGACAATATCACGATGACAAAACACCTAGCTTAGTCCATATACTATAGACGTCTTTAGTTTATTCACTTGGACCTAGATCCACTTGTATGTATAACATACTTATCCAAGTATACATAATAATAACCAAGGGTTAAACACCGTTAATCCAATTAATGCGTTCAATTTGGTTAATATGGCAATTAAATAATAAATAAAAACATATAATAACTCTTTATTAATTACAATTGAATACAATAAATTATGTTATTTCATTATAAACCACTAGGCCTTAGAGCCCAGCCTCCTAACACAACTAGACTTCAATGCATCAGTTGTTCAAGACGTTGCAAGTAGATAAGGTAAAGGGCTAAAGAGTGTTATTGAGGTCTGACTCGGTTCTGTTGAACCAGATGGGTCCATGGTTCTTCCCACCGGTCCACCCAACCGAATCTAGTCTCTAGACTAAACGTTTGGTCCTTGGATCAAACCATCTGCTTGTTCAAACCAAACCGCGATTCAGTCTAGTCCTTAAACAAGATTTTTTATTAACTGCTTTGATGTTGTGTTTCATGCTCCCCTTCTTCTAATCTAGTTTTTTTTTTAATCTTAGTCCACTTCCACCAGATGGTTTTGTTAGTTTTCTTTTGATTGATTTTTTTTTTTTTTTCATTTGGATTTTAGATAAGCAGTTACCCATGTCGGAGTAAGTGCAAATACTTATAGGATTGAATCATACCCAATTTGCTTTGGTTGAGTCATATACCTCAAACGTCTCTATACTTGTTGGATTACCCCCTTGAAGTTTATTGAAAGTCAACCAAATGTGTGAGTTGACGATCGTTTTTTTTTTTTTTTTTTTTATTGAAAACTGAGAAATCGGAGCTTCGCTTCCTTATACCCGGAGCACCACTGGCCTGTCCTTAGGCTGTGGCATCGAGAGTTGACGATAGTTGTTGGGCTTTGTCCTTTAGAGTCTTTGGATTCCTTGTTCATAAGGTCAATGCTTTAGGTGTTGTTAATCTTTGTTGCATTGTCTTTGACTTTGCATTTTTAGGTTTTTGTGTGTTTTTGGCTTTTTAACTTAATCATATTTTTTTTAATCTAGTTAATTGATTTAACATAGTGTTTAAAGAAATTCAAAACTTAGCTAAAAAATCAACTTAACTCGAACATAATTCAACTTGATTAAAACTTTATCAAATAGCTCAACTTATTATAATATTTTGTATATGTTTTACAAGTTAATTGTTTGAACTCAAGTCCAAACAAATTTAACTAAAAAACTTAATTAGATATAGTAATCCGTAAAGTGAAAATTTGAATTAATAATTACATGCTTCATTTAGCTAAAGTTTATTTGAAAAAATATTTAGAAGCCAATAAAAATAATAACTCAGCATGAGTATATTTATAGGTTGGTTTTGGATTTCAATCTCTATTCTTCCATTATAGTTAAATTAAAAAAGAAAATGTTTCATTAAACGTTTCATTAATTAAATAACAAGTGTAAGGCAATTATTGAATAGTCTCTTTTTTTTTTTTTTTTTTTTGAAATCAATGGTCTCATTTCTTATCTCTTCCAAATCCTAAGAAATTTAATCGGAAAATCTTCAAATTACAAACCAAAACGATCACGGACATTCCTTTTGAAGATAACTACATTAATTAGACAGTTATGAAAATATTGTGTAAAAACATTAAACAATGTTGTGCTACTTTTTCTCATCCTATTTAATGGGAGCAGCCTATTGTCAATGTCATAAATCTATACACTTCTTTTTCTTTTATTTACACATAGGACATCTGGCCCAACCTATGAATAGATTACAATCAAAGTTCATATTTTTTATACATCAAATATAAAAGCTTTATATCTCAATTATTTGTCCACAGACTTTTAATGTATTGTATTTTAAAATAAACATATTTTAAAGGAGATTTATTGTGCATAAAAAAAATAATAAAAATTAAAAAACGTTTGTGCATAGCATGGGACGAAATTAATAAAAAAAAATGAAAAAGTTCATGTGTTTGATAGCTTCCATTAATGCAACAAATAATCTCCAATCGGTATACACCACAAATAGTCTTCCATCTGTACGAGAGATAATTTTCAATCATTGTCACAAATAATTTTGAATGAGTGCAATAGACAGTTTTCAATCAAGAGATGATGAAGGGCATTTCCAAGAGGTGGCGCAGTAGTTGAAGACTTTGACTTTGAAAGTATGCTCCTTTTAAAGTCCTGAGTTCGTGATTCACGTGTAATATTACTCCCTAGGGACGAGCATAGTTACCTGTTAAAAAAAAAAAAAAAAAAAAAAAAACTCCAAATTTTTTGTGGATGAAATATTTCTAAAAATGTATTATAATAGACAACAAAAAAATGTCACTTAACGCAAGTTCCCTGTTTTAAAACTTGTTCGAATTTAGTATAAACATTATTTGATCTCTAAATTATAATGGTTATATTTCTTTTTAGTACTTAAATCCCTGCTAAACTTTATTTCTAATATATTTGTTTTTTTTTAGTTCAACAATATTTGAGGTTATTGAAGACTCGTTTTTCTTTTTCTTTTTTTAAATAATATTTGCAAATAGTATTATTATTTAAATGTGGATGTTTATTCATCGATTAGACTAACATATAATTATTTACATAACATAACAACATATAGCATGAAAATATTGCCAAAAAAAAATGAGTATGTGACCAATAAATATGATGGAGATGAAATTTCCTTTTTCTTTTTTGAATTTTTCATGAAAAATTCGAATTCATAACTTTTGTTAGTTAGATATATATATTAATGTAGATGACTTATTACTCAGATTACTTAAATAAAATTAAGAAATTATAATAGAGGAGTGATTCTAAAAAAAAAAGTTACAAATATAGTCAAATTTTAAAATATTTGCATCCATAATTATTAATACGTTTCAATATTATATTATTAATACTTATTAATACGATATTATTTATTATTAATACAGTATTATATATAATTAATGAAGTAGTATTATGTATTATTAGTACAATATTGTTGTTAATATTATAGTTGCTAAATTTTTTTTTTAAATAATCATATTAATAATTATTTTCTCAATTTAACTATTTTGGTAAGCTTCACAATAAAAATCTTTTAGATCTTGGTGAACGTTCCAGTCAATACAAAATGAAAGCATCTATTTAAAATTGTCTTTCGGCGAATAAAAGACTCCTGCAACTTCCACGAAACTACACATAGAAGTTGTTATTTCAATTATTTTGTCCATATCAATTTCTTTGATTTTGAAAATAATAATAATAATAATAATAATAAAAGAAGTGAGATTTGTACGGTTTTGTTGGCTTTTAGTCCCTGTTTTTCAATTTCCATTTTGATTGCATTAATTATTTTGCTTCAATTTTTCTTCCTTCCCTTTTCACTTCGCCCTTTCTATTTTTTTATATATATTTATATCTTACTCTTTCTAGTTTCTATTATTTGGCCCTTCGATATACCATTTGGGTGTTTGACTATTTACTTGTTTTGTCATTTCTGTTCAATTTTCTAAATAATATATCTTCCCTTTTTTTTCTTCATAAGTTCATCCATTATTAGCATATAACCTCAAAATAAAAAATGGTTTAAGGGACAAATAATTTGAAGTTTAACCAAGTAGTATAAATATAAGCTCTTTGAATAGGGACAAATGATTTGAAAGCAATTGGCCAACTTAAACTTAAGGAAAAATTGTACAAACTACCTTTAAACTATGATGTTTGTAACAATTAAATCTCTAAACTTCAATCTCATTCAGTTAAGTTTGTGAAATTTTTCCATATATGAAAAGGATAAAGCTATCATATGAAAAAAATTATTATTAATTTTTAATTAGATAGTTAAAAAAGTTGCAACATTGCTAGTTGACTCCTGTTTTCCTCCATACTCAACAAAAACTTGGACAAACAAGACAAAATTTCTTCAACTTGTTCTTTTCAAATCACTACTACAATTATAAGAATAGATGACGGACTAAAAAGATTTTTAAAAAGCCGGATTTTTGGTGGTGGACAATGCCAGCCACCAAAGATGAGCATCATTAATTGTTAACGGTGGCGGGCAAATATGCCCTCCGTCAATTACTTTTGGTGGCGGGCTGTAATATGCCCGCTATTAATTACTTTTGGTGGCGGGCAATGTCCGCCATATTTGTTAATGGCTTTTTCAACCAAAATTTTCCCGCTTCTCTTTCTCTTCTTTCGACATAAGCCCTCTTCTTTTTTTCTTCTTCTTCTTTTTTCGATAAACCCTCTTTGAAAAATAAGCAGTGTCCGCAACGTCGCTTGTGAGTAATCTTTCGTTTCATCTTCATCCATACGTTTTTTATTGTTTTTGTTGTTGTAGTTGTAAAGTATTCATCATTATTGTAGTGTGCATTGTGTATTGTGATTTATTTCAATTTCATTTTCTTTCTTCCAAAAGTCGTATCATGGGAAGGAAATTGAAGTTCGAGAACTTGGATTTTATTTTCATCTGTAGCAGGGGAGATTGTTTTGGACTTAGAGGAGCATCTTGATGAAAATGAAGTAATTCAAGAGTGTAAAGAGAACTTAATGGCCAACTTATTGACTTGAAAGATTCCTTTTCTTTATTTATCGTACTCATCCATACTTGGCATATCTGATGTGCTATTTTTATGGTATTTTTCCTCTGATTTTTTAAGATTTGAACTTTAGGGTTCTATGTTTTCTCTTGATCTTTGTTGGATTTTTGTTCTTTTTTGTGCTATTGTTGATTTTATTACTGTTTTTGTGTTGATTTAAGTTTTTGGTTTAGTTGTTCTAGATTTTTTTTAAGTCTTTGAATGATTGTTTAATTTTGGGCGTTTGTTAGTGTTTTGAAGATTGGATTGAATTTGAGAGATGGAGGTGTGGATTTCTCCCAAAAATACAAGTGGTGGTAGAGAGTATGAAACTGCATAAATCTTTTCCTGTCTTCCTGGAATTTATGAGGTTGAAGGAACAAAGGTTTTGATTAGCAATATTTTAATTAGAATTAGGGGTGTACATGGGTTGGGTTGAGTTGGGTTGAAGGAGGTTTTCAACCCAACCCAAAATTTCAGGTTGGTCACTTTTTTAACCCAACCCAACTCAATTAAAGAGTCAACCCAACCCAATTAAAGAGTCAACCCAACCCTATATTTTCGGTTTGGGTTCTTCGGTTTTCATCAATATATTTTGTAGTTTAAAAAATATATATATATGAGAAGAAAAATATCGCTTATTGGAATCCAATCGAGAATTTTTTATGCATAAATTTATATTAAAAACATAGAAAAGCAAAAGCTACCATCTCAAGCTTCAATATGTACCTAAATCAAAATTTTAAAAAATTAAATTGGGCATAAATGTTACTAAAACATAAATAAAGTGACAAAAAAAAAATTGGACATTTTCAATGTATACTTGATTGAGTTTCGTTTTGTTAATAGATGAAATGGATTTATAATAACTCAATGACATCAATGTAGTTGTACTTAAAAAAAATGACATTAATGTAGTTTTATGATCAAAATCTCTCTTCTTTCATAGTAATTGAATTAAACAAAAATACATTAATTAGATTAAATAGCATCTTATTGACATTATTATTTATTATTATATATAAAAGGGAGGACGTTGAAAATATATTTTAGCTAGACTAATAATTCCTTTCATTTGTTTATAAATGTCTGTACAAAAATTAACTATAAAAGATAATATAAATAGTTAGATATTCAAAAAAAAGAAGGAAAAAAGTATTTGTAAAAAGCCTCAACAGTTTTTAAAATCATTTATTGTATAGACATGTTCAGGCTCGAACTTGGAAATGAAAATTACCGTACCTCACACCACTACACCACTGCTCAATAATTGAAAGTCTTATACACAGTTAATATATATTCGGTTCGGTTTGGGCTGAACCAAACCAAAATACCATCAACCCGAACTCGAACCGAAATTTTCAATTCTCAATTTTTTTGACCCAACCCAAACCGAAAATAAATTTAACCCAACCCAACCCTTATAATTTGGGTTGGGTTTGTCGGGTTGTCGGTTCATTTGTACACCCCTAATTAGAATAAACTAGTATTGGTGTATTGGTGGCGGGCATTTTGTGTCTGCCATAATAATGTATTGGTGGTGGGTATTGCCCGCCACCTTTTGTGCCCACCATCGTTTGTCTACAATGTCACTATTATTGATGGTGGGCTCTTGCCAACCATTGTTTTTAATTAATGGGGAGTCTTGCCCGCCATCAATACCCAATATTCTATTAGGGAGTTATAGAAGTTCCATAATCATTAATGCTTAACTCAATCCAAATGGGAAAAAATACTAAGAATTACAAAATGACTCAGCAACAAACTCAACAGGAAATAGTGTTTTAGATATAATATGGAGTTCTATCGAAATTTGGGGATCAATAACCTACATAAAACTCTGATTCCATAGTAAATAATATGACCTTCCTCCTCAAAACCAATTGTTAATGAAGGAAGTAATTCATATCTCTTATAAATATGTTGAAGAATCTTAACCTTTTTCAATGTAGAACAATTGTCACAAGGTAAATATCTCCAACATGTTATGATTATTTAAATAGATCAATGTCACAGTTAAAAGAGATTAAGAATTACAATAATAATGAAGACAAAGAATGACACAATGAATTTACGTGGAAAACCCCTAAACAAATTAGGGTAAAAACCACGGATAAGGATAGAAGAAATTTATTATAAAAATAGGAGTTACAAACATTCTCTCTACAAAGAAACAATAAACTTTCTTTCAAGGAAAAACACTCTCTATTTTTATCTCACAATCCCACTTTAGAAGTAGGATGTCTTGGGATGATTTGAGAAGTCTTGTCAACAATGGGCACCCACCTATTTATATTACTTATCAACTTGGACTCCAAGTATCATCCAATGGTTCACATTATTCTTTGGTGATCAAGTAAATCATGTGGCCAAGATTTTGCCACAACTTCACTTTGGATAAATATGTCTAGATATTTCTTGACAAGTTGAAGTTCTAGATATTTATTTGAACAGTAAATGAAATTTATCCTTAGGCCGAATACCTAGTTTCCCTAATGTGATACCCTTCATTCCTTTAGTTATATACCAACCAAATCACCTACCAACTTTCTTCGGAAATGAATACGCTTTTCGCTCCTGAACCTCCTCTCCTTTACTACAGTCTCGTTTTGGGCTTGGATCTTCTTTGGCCTAAATTCTTGCCCATAATATTTAACCCAACACACTATACACTACTTTGCAATCGTGACATTTTTATCCAGGACTGACTCACAAGATTTGAAGAAATATGCTGTGTTCTGTCAAACCACCACAAACTGGTCTAGTTAAGAACCTAAGCATAACAGAACCAAAGAAATTGAGATCTAAAAAAAAAAAAAAACCATTTTCAATTCATCCTAACCTAACACAACAAATTCTCAAAACTGTGATTTCCAAAACCTACTTCTTATTCAATAAAGAACTCCCAGTATCATATAATATCCCATTTCCAGCTCTATTCTTGATAGAAGACAGACATTCGTCTCAGCTCTATTCTTCATAGATAAGATTCGTCTATGAAATTTTTTTACCATTTCCATGTCAAAATTGTGTACCTCAAAGGAAAAAAAAAATTAAGAGATACATTAGATATTAAACATGCGAGAGATACTCGTCAGATAATGTGAATATCCATCTTTAAATTAATGGATGATGAGAGAGAAGTAACACTCCTATCTTTTGACTTGCTAGAAGGCCTCTTTATTTTTTTATGTGAAATCATCAACACGTACTTTATCATTAAGGGAAAGGTTTGGGTGCAGTCATGGCTGCACCCGCTGATGTGGCTCTTTGAGAGCCACAAATTTTTTTTATAATATCTTTTTGTTTATAATTTTTTTTTTTTTTTTTTTTTGTGGCTTTTAAAGGGGGTGCAGCCATGGCTGCACCCAAACCTTTCTCTATCCTTAAACACAAAATTAAAATTTTAATATCTATTAAACATTTTTTAAAATTTATAGAATTATAAAACATAACTTTGAAAGCTAAAAACTATGCTTATATTGTTTTCCAACGGGTTGCCTCATTGGTAGTTTTGAGTTTTTAAAGTATACTTTTTTTTATGTTTCAAATTAAAAATCTTTAATGAGCTTAATGGTAAAATTTGTTATTATTTTTAAGTTTAAACATTAGAACGAGTGTAAGTGTTTCTGAATATGTATTAAGATTAATTATTAAACCAAATGAATATCATAGGTAGGTAGCTCTCATAGTCCGATCAACAAAAAAAAACTTATACTTGTTATTTGACCTAATTAACTTTGGGAAAGACTTAATTAAAACATTGATTAAAAAAAGTAATACATTTGGATACTAATGTTACTAGAATCTCCCTTTTCTAAATATGTCATCCCTCTAAGCCCTCTCAAACCAATTATAATAATCGCTTTGAGAGGACCGATGAAATATATGAAGACATTTGAGCCAAAGTGTGCATTGTTTGATTAGGTATAAAATTTAAGTTAGCATAGTTAATACTATTTTTTTTACAAAAATTAAATCAAATCAAATTAATATAATTATGTAAGGAAAGTTGTACAAACATCCTCAACTATAAACATTTTCATATAGTTTTAAGTGTCGCAATTAACACTAAATTTGAGGAATTTTCACATATGTGTTGGAGAATAAATTTGTCAATATGATTTTTTTTGTCTTTTTTGGTTGATAAAGAATAAATTTATTATTTTATGACTCCATCGTATATAGGATCGATTGCCTCTATTAAACTGAAAAATTGCAAGAGAAGAAAGCTAAATTTTTTTTTTTTTTTTTTTTTAGAATAGAAGAACGTTAACATTGAAATAATAGTCCATCATAGAACAAACATAATTTCATAATTTACGGACAATCGACCCTTACAAATGTACCAAAAATGTTTGTAGCCTAATGATTTCATTATTCGGTGATAATTCAGTTCAACACCACGGTTCGATCTGAAAATCGATATTTGACTCTCATTCATTTGAGAGTAATAGTATCATAGGGTGTGTGGTCTCCGTCCTTCAATTTATACTCAAAAAATAAAATAAAATAAAAATTCTTCCAAATGTAAATGAATAAATCCTGATTTTGAATTAGTTTGGAGTAAGATTTTTTTTATTACAGATTTTTTATCAACTAAAAATGAAAAATAAATTATATGGCAAAATTGCCCTATAAACACATTTGAGAATCCTTAAAAATTGATTCAAAGAAGTTATAAAAGGATTGGTGGTGTGTAGGTTTGATTGTTTAGTGTTAATCTAGTTCAACACCAAATCCTTTATTACAAAAAAAAAATAAAACAAAAAAGTTAATTGCAACCCTTATAAAATTTTAGAGAACAATTTAATTTAAACACAAATAGAAGAGAATGGGGTAAAATTAAAAATCAAACTTATCTAAGAACTCTCCTAACAAAAGCTCTTATATCAACTGGTAAGAATGACAACCTTACCCGAATCTCCACATTGATATTATATTGTCCACTTTAAGTCTAGACCCTCATGGCTTTGTTTTTGGACTTCCCCAAAATGTCTCATATCAATGGAGATGTTTGTCATCACTTATATCCATGATCTTTCCCTCATCTAACCGATGTAGGATACTTTGTTTGCATTCCAATAATTGTTGGTTTGTGACTCACATATTTGTATTAGGGAATTTTGTGTATTTAACCTTTTTACCATACGTTAAATGTTATTACCTTGAGGTAATTTTGTATTTCCATTTGGGTCTTGTGAGTTAGAGTTTTTTGTGACCCAATTTGTAACACCTTATTTAAGGGTCATTATAGGTGAGTTTTTCTTTGAGAGAGACATTAGAGATATAGAGCATTTAGGGAGGTTTAGGGTTTGGGCAATGTTCTCCCTTCTTCGCCAATTTGTTTACGTGAGTAATTGAATTTGGCTCTTGATTCGACAGTGGAGTAGGGAAATTCCCGAACCACTATATATCTAGTCTCCTCCTTCTCCATTTACTCAATTATGTTTTATCTTGTTCATTGATTTCTTCAGACATATTTATGGTTTAAGATTAAATTGCTAATAATTGGTATGAGAGTTTTTTTTGTTATGAGAATTCTTTGATAAGTTAGGTTTTCAATTTTGACCCCAATTCTCTTCAATTTATATTTGGAATTGTTCGTGAAATTTACTAAGCTTCATTTGAATTTGGCTGGAGGTAATTTCAATTTTGGATTTGGCAATTTGCATTTTGAATTCGACAATTTCGTTTTAGAATCACGATTTGGGAATTGCATTTTGGTTTTAGCTTCACGCTTTACGATTAAGCAGTGGCGTGGGTTCCTTTGTCAAGCTGCCAGGTGGTTTTTAAATTGAAATATAGAAAGTGGTTTTGACGCATCAAGTGGTAGTTTTCGTCCAGCGATCTTTTGTAAATATATATTGATTTTGCCTAATGGTTTTATTAGTGCTCCAAGTGGTATTGGATACTTCAGATTTGTAATAGTTAGCAACTTTGAGGCTTTAATATTTTAGATTCAATTTGTATGTTGCTGGAGTGTTTTTTTGGAAGCTCACCATTAGTTGTTTTGTGATATTTGCAATTTTTTTATTTAAGTGAGTTTGAATAGTGATTTTGTTTGTCCAAGTTATATTTGGTATTTGCTCATTTGATTTTTGTGAAGTTCGGTGGCTGGACATTTGTGGCAGGATTTGAATTTTGAAGCTGTTGGTATTTTTTAAGATTTGAAATTTTGGCTCTTTTGACGGATTATTGGTGCACCTCCCGTTTGGTTAATTGATTTTGTAATTGCAACAGTTTTTGGGAGCAAGATGACAACACGTTTTAAATTGGCTAAATTTGATGGAATTGCAGTCTTTGAAAGAAAAAAAGTGAGAGCACTCTTTGTTCAACAGAAGGTAGCAAAAGCATTTGATCCAAGTAAGTTTCCTACCACTTTGATTGATAAGGAGAAAACTAAGATATCTGAAATTGTGTTTAGTACTGTAATATTGCATCTTGCTAATAATGTGTTGCATATGGTAAGAGAGAGGTTATTTGGTTTCCGCATGCATTCGTCAAAAGGTTTGGAAGAGAATATTGAGAAATTTATTAAATTTTGTGGGGATTTGGTTAACTCTAGTGAAAAAATAGTTAATGAAAATCAAGCTGTAATTCTTCTTAATTTGTTGCTGGATAAGATTAGAGAGATCAATTTGTTATGTCTCCCTTTAGACAGTTTTTTTTTTGTTGATTTGGTTGAATGTGAGGGTGTTAAGGTAAATATGGGTAATGATCAACATTGTGAAGTTAAAGGGATTTGTTCAGTTAAGCTGAAATTGGATAATGGGACCACCCATGTTCTATCATCATTTAGAGATGTCCCAGAATTAAGAAGAAATTTGATATCCTTGGTTACTTTGGATAAGGCAGATTGTACCTTCGAGTCTAGTAATGGATTATTATTGATCACTAAGAATAATCTTGTTAAGTTGACTGGAAATTGGTGAATGGTTTGTATATGCTTTTAGGCAGTGCTATTGTTGGTGAAGTTAAATCTGAACCTTTGGGAATTCCGTTTTGTGAATTTTTGGGAATTCCATTTGTGAGCATTGCATTATGGATAATTTCTCTATACTTAGTTTTACAGATGAAAAACATAAGTTTGATAGAGTTTGGTCACACATTCATTGGATAATTTCTCTATACTTAGTTTCTCATATGAGAAACATAAGTTTGATAGAGGTTGGTTGCACATCCATTCTAATTTGAGGGATCCTTTTAGGATCCATATTTGAGGTGGTTTTATAAATTTGTCCTTGACATTTGATAATTTTGGTTCAAGGAAATTATGTGTCTATTTGTTGCCCTCACAACTTCAGTTTTACCAACTGATTAGAGATAGACAAAGATTAGTTATAAAATTACCGTCCAGTTTTTGAGAAAATATACTCATTGGGCTATGCCTTATCTGAATTTGGATCTGACTCTGAAATTTGGATTGAAGGTTTGTTTGTCATTTGCAATTAGTGGCTTAAAAGTTTGGGCAAACCACATTACAAGGTTAGGCTTGTGGCCAAAGATTTCACACATGAAGATGACATTGGTTATTTTGAGGTGTTTTCACTTATTGTTCATTTGATTGTTACTACACTACTACAAAATTGGCATTAGATGACACTTTTGCCAAAGCAAATTTTTACAGGTAATATAAAAAAGTGTCATAAA
>JBBMKA010039076.1:0-22157 GCA_037833695.1 Sechiopsis laciniata | reverse complement strand
ATTTCATCAACAAATATATTTTTATTTGAAAATTAAAGGGGTAAAATATAGAAAAAAATATTAAAAAAAAAAAAAAAATTAAACGGGGCGGGGTTCGGGGAATCGGGGACAGGGAATACATTCCCCAGCCCCGGCCCCGATTAGCCCACGGGAAATTTTTTTCCCCCGTCCCCGGCTCCGTTCCCCGCCTAACCGGGGATTCCCCGCCCCGTTCGGGGCGGGTCCCCGCGGGGCCGGGGCCGGTCGGGGAAAATGGATATCTCTAATCTCATTACCATTTTTTTTTTCTTTTTTTAAATTAATTTCACCATCCTATGGCTCTTATATAGTTGACATTATTAAAAGTTATTCATTTTTTTGTTTTTTTTTTTTTTTAATTTTTTAGCCAAATATTATAACAAAAAATGAAACCTCCCATACTCTAAAGAAGAGAAGAGTTGTAGTGGTTATTATGTATGATTAATTTATATCGGTTGAACAATAATTGTGTTGGAGATGATGATAATTCTATTAAAATAAGATGTACGTATAAATAATAAGTTATTAAAAAAAAAAAAGTGACAAATGTTTTGGTCTACTCTATAATTTAATTGCACCTTTATATGTTTTAAAAAAAAAAATTGCACCTTTATAAAAACATGTGGATTTAGTCTTCAATATTAACTGTCCAATATAATAGCAACATAAAGTTCAATTTTAATGCACAATAAAATGTGATGACGATGTGGATGTATTGGGAAAAAAGTAGGTCCACTACTTGATTATAATTGTAGTATAGGTAATAGCTACCCTGATCCATTGTGTTAGGTAGGGCCATGGAAGATCAATATTTTATTAATTGTTTTTTTATTAGAATATTATATTGTGGAACATATACACAAAAAAAGTACTAAAAAAATATATAGAAGGGAGCTTAGGTAGGAGGAGAAGTTATCAAAAAATTATAAAAATTTATATTCCTACCCTCCAAACCTATGATTAGAACCGGTATGTCCTTGTTTTCAAAAAATAAAAAATTAAAATTAAAATATATATAGGTTCGGTTAATAAAATTTTCCTACCCTCAAAAAATATTTGCATTCTATTGAATTTAAATTAATAAAATTTTCATAGGTTAGATTAGGTAATAGTTTACTTAAAATTAATCTAAACTAATTCAATTAATTCGAATTGATTATTAGGTCTAAAATTTTTTTTTTTTTTATTTGTATAACATTTATGTAAATGTATATTTATTTATAAATTTTAGACTTTCCTATTTTCTATTATTCTTTAAAATATTTTAAGTCTTTAGAATATATGTCAAGGATAAAATATATAATCAAATTAAGTCATCTATTTATGTTGGTTTTAATTATCTATTTCTTTTATAAAAGTTGAATTATATCATTTATTTTTGTTGTTTTAATTATCTATTTGTCTTCTGTAAGTCAAATGTAGTTGTTGTATGTTCTATAGTTATGATCTTCTATAAATAGATGATTAATGATGAGTGACTTTTTAATTAAATATTTTGCATATTTAATATTTATATCTATTTCATTACATTGATATAATAATGGTTGGAGGTTGTATTTTGTTTATGTCTAATGTATGACTAATTTAATGAAATGATTTTTATATTTACAATGTATTGATGAACTTGATGATCCAATTCAATCCAATCAAAAAATAAAATGGTTGAGTTGAGTGAATTGAATTGAAAAAATGATCAACTCAAAATTTTGGGTTTATCAAAAAATGTCTATTAATCCAACTCAACCGAATATATTTCTCTAATTATAAATTTAATTTGTAGCGATCAGTTAGTTATAAATTAATTTCTTATTAATTCAAATGTTGTAAAGCTAATTGAAATACATACAAACTAATCTACTCACCAATATAATAATAATTAAAACCCCAATATTTCATGCGCAGATAAAAGTACGGAGGAAAGGAAATAATTATATGTACTGTATGGGCCTTGCTATCCTCCCATTAAAAATAACTTAGTTTCATTAGGTTAGAGATGTATATTTTTATGATCATTTTTATGATTTTTTTTAATATCTTTTGAATTAGAGTAACAATGGATTGGACTGCAAATAAAAATTGAACTCTAGTAACATTTTATACAACTTAATAACGATAAGATTACATGCCCTTTTTCCTAAGTCACTGGGTCAAGGAAAAAAAAAAAAAAAAAAAGTGTAAAAAGACGGAACTTTGTTCACACAATGTTCCCCTTAAGCTTAAATTCTCGTTCTCCTCGACTTTGTGGTTTTCGTGGTTCGATTTCATTTCATCTTGAAAGTTTTAAATTAAATTGACCTTTAATTTCTCCTATCGTTTAGGTTTGTCTTCATAGACTTATTTTACACAATACAAACAATGTGCTAGCAAAAACAATACTAACAGTTTAGAACTTCAAACCATCACTCATCCAACTAAATTCTATTACATTAAAACTAATCTTATATTGTTTAAATTTTAATATATTGAAATTTTTAAATTCATAATTTTTTAATTATTAAGTCATACATCATCAATTGAGCTCAACTTTTTATTGGAAAAATGAATTTTATTATCGATTGTAGTTTTGTTATCCGTGAGTGTTCGAGTTATGTTACGTACACATTGACTATTCTTATAGGATATATCATCTAACTCTAAAAATTTGGTTGTAAAAAAAGGGCAAAATACAATTTTGGTTCATGAACTATTATGTAAGTTTCATTTTAGTTCCTAAACTTTCAAAAGTCCACTTTTAATTTTTGAATTATCATTTTTGTTCCGTTTTGGTCTTTTAACTTTTAAAAGTTCAATTTTGATCCTTGAAATTTTTTAAAAATTTAAAAATAGTCTTTAGGTTAGAAAAAATACTTGACCATAGTTAAAATTGATGAGGTGGCAAATTAACAATAATAATAAAATAAATTGATTATCATCTTCTTCATCCCCTCCCTCTTAAAACGTGTGCATTTCAATTTTAAAATTAAAAATTAAAAAAATAAAAAAAACATAAATTTAATACTTGCAAGAATATACTGCCCTCACACACCCCTCTTCCTTTTTTTTTTTTTTTTTTTTTTTTTTTTTTTTTTTTTGAAGAAAAGAAAGAAGAAGGGACTTATATTTCGAACTTTTTGTTTAAAGTCATTAGATAAAATTAGAAAAGGTGAACTAATATTAAGATGGTGAAGCTATTCCATTTTTATGAAATGCAACATAAAAATCAACCAGCCATAAAATAAAATAAGAAAAGAAAAAAACGTGATTCCATACGTTTCAAAAAAATTGCCACAAACCACAGAAATGCGAAGAAAATCATATGTAATATATATTATTTAGAAACATCAAACAAATAGGAAACCAAAGAGAAACCCTAAAATCTCTCCGTTGAAGGTTTCTAGAAATGGAGGCATGTCTTTCTCCTCATCATTTCTTTATCTAATATTTGTCTATTGCATTTCAAATTCAATTTCTTTCACGGATTCAAAGCAGCCATTAGCTTCCAATTTCTTCTGGTTATTATTGCACTCTGTTTTTTCACCTTCTCTTCCACTCTCAAGATAAATTTTATCGATAGCACTATCTACGAATCATGTTGATTAATATTCCTTGACTTAACTTTGCGATTACTAAATTCAGATCGGAGAAACTTGCTCCTTCTCTGGCGAGAAATGCGATTCAGCCCTACAAGTTCTAAATATGATTATCTCTCTCTCTTTTTATAATTTAAGATGGGTTTGTTACAGCAATATCTTATTGCAAGTATTTAGAATGGATTGAATTGGGATATAGGTATTCAAATTTCAATGTTTATGCTTTTTTTTTTAAAGATTGAAAAGGCGGAGAAGAAGATCATAATAAATTTATCTTTTTATTATTAATTTGTTACCTCATCAATTTTCGTTGTGGTCAAATTTTTTTTCTAACCTAAAAACTATTTTTAAATCTTCTAAAAAGTTTAACGATCAAAATTGAACTTTAAAAGTTAAGGGACCAAAATGAAACATAAATGATAATTCAAAGATTAAAATTGTACTTTTGAAAGTTCATGAACCAAAATGAAACTTACATGATAGTTTAGAAACCACAATGATATTTTATACTAAAAAAATTGTACAAGATTAATTATTATGTAGGCTGTTTTGATTTCTAAGACCATCTTGACCAGTCACCTAACTCATAAGGGTTCTTTACCCCTACTTGTTGAGCCGAATGGAGAGGGGGAAACTCAATAAAGTTTGGCTATTAGCTTTATTTCATGAATCCAAATATTTTAAAGTGTTGATAAAGTAAATATAACTTAAGTAACATATTAGAATCACTATCCGTCCCCCCTCCCCCGATCTGTATTAAAATATATCTATATATATTAGAATCACTATCATTCAGGTCTTCTTACACCTGTCCTACTAAAAATAATAATTAGGCTCAATTATTGGAAATGTAGGGGCTATTATGCAATTTTAGAAAAAAAAAAAAAAAAAAACCATATGTACAGCTTTTGTCCGGACACACATTCTAGCATGGAAGTTTAGAAAGGGCTATTTATGTAACTTTAATTCCGATTTGGGCCTCAATTGGGCCCGATTATAATGTCCAAACATTAGATCAAATAGCCCACATTTAAAAACCGGTCCCCACCAATCATTATCATCGGACTTTCTAATGGCTTTTATCGTACGTAAACATTTTGAAGTGGACCCACTGATAAAGCTTCAAATCTCTCACAATCCAAGTGGGCTCCATCATCATTTGTTTGATTAACGTTTTTTTTTTTTTTTTTTTAAATATTTTTTGATTAACGTTTGATCCTTCATAGTTCATAGTATTGGAATTTGATCTCGAGCCGGATTTTTATGGTACAACAAGGGAGTGATTTTGAAATCGAATTCCAGTGAAGATCAGTTCTTTTTTTTTTCTTTTTTTTTTTTAGTATAAGTTGGGAGAAAGAAGATTACAAATATCAATTTTAGGGACCAAACCTTAACCATGGAGTGGAAATAGATTAACACCAAATTAAATAATTGGGCATAAGCTGTATAGTATATATATATAAAGACATGTACTTTCATTCACAATTAAACATCGACACAAATTTATGATTACAAATTTATGATTTTATAAATATTCATCTAAATTTTAAATATTGAACTTTAACCCTAAATAATAAAACACAAAGTTCAGCAAAATTCGAACTTATGACAGCTTGATCATAAGAAAACATTAATGTTATTGAGATAATGTTCTTATTGACAAATACTATAATTTGAACGGTTGAACCTATATAAATATTTTTTAAAGCTTTCGTATACAATCTTTAATTTTAAAATAAAATCGGAATTTTGCATTTAAAATAAAATAAATTGGTGAATCACATTTGAAAATCAAAATATATAAATAAATATATATATATATATAAGGAATTTAAAAAGTGCATTTATCAGAAAATTATAAAAAGCAAAAATACACAAGAATTCACCAAATGAGGCACATCCCACGGCCTACTTAAACAGCTCTGACGTTTGGGTCCGTCTTAATAGTAAGATGGGCCTAATATTGGGCTTTTAACCAGTTGGAGGCCATTGCGGGCCCAACCCATTAAATATTTTTGGGACTGGAATAATCCGAAGATTTTATTTTAAAAAAAAAGAAAAAAAAAAAAAAGAGAGAATTAGAAAAAGACGACAACTTTGAGGAGAATGTAGGTTGCGTTAAGAGTTATGTATAGGGGATCGTGAACTTGATTAAAACATTTTTCAGATCTGGAGCTACCGCCCGTGACCATTCTAAATTCTGACCACCAGTCACTTTCTGCCACGTGTCTCCCCTCTTCTAAACCCTACTTCTGCACTCTCTAGGGTTTCCTTTTCACCAATCTGACCTACTATATAGCAGTTTCAGTTTTTGTCTATTATGCCAGTTTGTTTATCAATTGCTTTTTATATTAATTATCAGAGTTTTTTTTTTTATTAAAAAATTATTATTTTTACTTTTATCAAAGAAAAATATATTTTTTTTCTTTACAGGTGTAGTTTTAAGAATAGTTGGATTTGGAAATGAGGGGATATAGTTATAAATGATTATGATCATTTATATAAAGAAATTATGAGTATTTTGGTTGAAGTATAAAGGCGTGTTTGTAGCAACGGATATGGTAATGATTAAGGGGCAAATAGTAATGAGGAGGAGAATAGGAAGGAGAATGATTATGAAAGAATGTTTATTTGTGTTTTGAGTGAAGGTAATGATTATGAGGAGAATGATTATTTGTGTTTGAGATAAAGGTAATAATTACGGAAAAAATAAAATAATGAATATGATATAAGTAAAAAATAGTGATGTGATATAATAAAAATTGTTGTAGAGGGAATAAAAAGTAATAAGAGGGAGAATGAAAAAAATAATTTTTGAAAAACGTAATTATGAGGATATGATTTCCGATGGCCTAAATACGAGAAATTATCCACATTCTCATTCTCTCTTTATTTTTTGTGGCCCAAACACCCCCTAAGTGATATTGTAGATAGACGATTCATGAGGTTTTTATGAATAGCATCTTTTGTTGTTGTTTCATCTACATAAATTCCCTCATTCAAATATTATGTGTTTGGATGAGACTTTGGATATAGAGTTAATTTGAAAAATTATTTTGAGTATTTAAAAATTGACGGTCATTGCTAAAAACTCGTATGAGTGTGATTTTTTTTTAAGATAAATTAGACACAATGAATGTTTATTTGAAATAAATAATTAAAAAATAATTATTAGAAGTGGATGGTGAAAAATGATTTATTTTAAATAATTATAAATGAATTATTAAAACTAACTTGTTAGAAATGAAAAATTATTTTAAATAGTTAAAAATAAATTATTAGAAATGATGAATTATTTTTAGTAGTAGAAATGGGAAGTTGTTTGAACTAGTTACAACATTGCATTAAGATATGGTTTTTTGAATAATCATAAAATATTTATTTTAAATTCTTCATAAATTCAATAAAAAATGACCTCTCAAGAATTAAATCAATTTTAATTTTATAAAAAAATATTATAATATTGATAAATATGAATTAGATTCAGACGAAATTTGCTCATGCTTCACAAGTTTTGGCGATCTTTTCGGTAGAATCATAAATTGGAATGGTAGGCCTGTTGCATTTTGGGTTGTTAAATTGTACCCTAAAGAATCAAAAAAGAATTCTATAATGTTGTCATAAATCCATAATGACTTAGGTCAACAATACATGATTTGATAATTAAAAAAGAAAGTTATTGATTCAAACTCTCAAGAGATAATTTGGATGAGTTTTTTTTTTTTTTTGAAAACAAACTAAAGTATTACATTTAAATGGGCTGACATGCTAAAGCATGTGGCCCCAAACTACAATTTGGATGAGTATTGAATGAAGAGAAATGCTAGATTAAAAGATTGATTTAACTATCATTTTAGATAATTTTAAAAATAAATAAATAAAATAATAAAAAGATGTAACTCATCAAGTAATAAGTATAAATATCATACTTTATCAATAAGGGGGTTTGGCATGTATATTATAAAATAATAAAATAATTCCCTCCATAGCATAATTCTAAAAGTTATTCATATGTGGCAAAAATGTTATACAAGGCTTGTGAAATGTCTAAAATATCCACGATTTTGTCTCTGCCCTAATTCACTTTTAGATGACACAATTTCTTTCCCACGATTTCTCTCTACCCATCACTTGCAACCTCTCCGACTTCTTCCCCCACGATTTTTTCTCTGCCCTCACTCGCACCTCTACAACTACCCACTCTCAATCCACTTCGACCGTCTCTTCCAACTCCGGAGAATCTCTTCAAACTCCGGCGAATTTGACTTCTCCGATTTCTTCTCTTGCAACTCTATGGCGAATCTGCACGACGGAAAAATCGCAAGAATAGCAAGAAATACCTTATTGAAGTTGTTTGCAAGAATCGCAAGAAAAAATTGCAAAACCAAACAAGCCTGCAGCGCGTGTAAGCTCAATTTGCACTGTGCAATTACTCAAAATTGATTGAAGTCTATCAGTTGAATTGATAAAAGTCTAAAGTCTATCAGTTGAACTGATATAAGTCTATCTGCTGAAGTCTAAAATCTATCAGTTGAATTGATAAAAGTCTATCAGTTGAACGGATAGAAATCTAAAGTCTATCAGTTGAACTGATAGAAGTCTAAATTCTATCCGTTAAATTGATAGAAGTTTATCCTTGAGAAATTCGAAGCAATTTGATGCTTTAATTCCAAATTTTCAGTAACCCCAAGTCGCCAACCATCAGTTCTTCGAGTTAATTGAGTTAATCGATTTCTTTTTCTTTTTTTTTTTTTTTTCGAAACAGAGCATTACATTAGGTTACAAAGGGGGGCAAAATCGCTAGAACTTGAAATTCACAAAGATAAACCTACGAACCCACAAAGAAGCCGATTGAAAATCTTAAACCCAAAGAAGAAATCGGTGAAGACGAACCTAGGAAGAAATGACAAAGAAATCGAAATGTCTGAGGTTTGAAGAGGAAGAAAGGGAAATGAGAAGAAAGGCAGGCTTGAAGAGGAAGACAGGGCAAACTTGAAAATTGAAAAGTCAAATTAAAAAGCTGTTATGTATAAATTAATTTAGTATTTGTGCTATAATTGTAATTGGGTGGGCAAAATTTGCTATTGGGGGCAAATTCCCTTTAGTACAAAGTTGGAGGAATGAAAATTATAAATATCGATTTCAGAGATCGAAACCGTGGAGTGAAAATAAATTAACATCAAATCAGATAACCAATCGTGACACCGACCTATTCAGTTATTGGTTTTTTTTTTTTTTTTTTGAAATAAATAAATAAAAATAAATATTAAGATAGAAAAAATAATAAGAAAGAAAAACGAGCGGGACCCACACACGGGGCATGAAATTGGCGTGGGGGGGTGAAAAACAAAAAAGAGAATTTGAGATGAAGATGTCGCCTCGGCAAGGGCGGTTTTCAGGGCTCGAGGCCGACTTTTGTTTCTCGCCCTCCGTGTCACACTCTCATTCTACAGTCGCTTCCACTCTATTATTTCCCACCTTCAACCAACCATTTAAATTTGTGAGATTATCCCATTCAAATGCTAACCATTAAGTCAGACTTATCTAACTTTAAAATGGTAGTGGATGTGATGTTTTCAAAATATAATTATAAATATAGGTCAATTTTAAAATATTTGTATTGATTGTCATTAATTTATTTTACTATTATATTATAAATATTTATTAATAGAGTACTTTTATTAATAATCAATGACTATATTTGTTAATTTTTAAATAATTGATTATATTTGTTTTTGTTTTTTTAAATTTAACTAATCTAGTAAATTTCTTTTTCTTTTTATTGGATTGTGTAAGTTATTTGATTGATCAATCTTTTACTCATTCAATTAATCCAAATTAAGAATTTTTATTGGGTTTTATATATATATATATATTTGTGTGTATGTAATATTTTAATTAATAAGATAGTTTTTTATTTTTTTTAAAATAGTTTTTTAACATATTAATAAGTATGATATATGATTAAAATAAGTAATTTAAATTTAAATATAATATTATGTATTTTTTCTTTATTTGATGGTACATTTATCGATTATGAATTAAGTTTTAGGGAGGAAATAAGAGATTAAACTCAATTCCACTTAATTTGAAATTAGGAAGATTGAGTTGATTTGGATGATTGACGAATTTATTAACAAAAAAACAAATTTGGGATGTTAGTCCAATATTTTTTTATCCCAACCTAACTGGAGCTATGCATATTCCTGCTTAAACTTTTCTCTTCATTGGCGCGTGTTTGTTACTTGCTGACGGAAGAGAGTGAGCGGGAATGAAGGTTTTTGCTGCTCTGATCACTGCTCATTCTGTGACCGCCGCTTTCCTTTTTCTCTCTTTTTTTAATTCTGATTTTTTTTTTTTTTTCTTTTGAAAACAATTCTGAATTTTCTTTTGATATATTTTTAATTCTGAATTATTATTATTTTTAATTCACGATTATTATATGCGTGAGACGTGAACCAATTATTGGCTTTATTATGCCTTTCTTTTATTGGGATAATTCCATTTTTTTTAAAATTTAATTATATTAATTATAATTTTAAACTTTGATTTTAAGTTAGACACGTGTAATTCTTACGCTGTATTCAATTCATCATATGTGCAACTTGGATCTAAAATAAAAATAGTTACTGTTTAAGATCTAAATAATACTTACTCTCTTTTAAAATTAGAAATATCCACGAAATGAGACAAAACGAGGCGAAGTCGGAAAACCTTTTTAACTAGAGATATCCATGGAGTGGGGTGAAATCGGGGAATAGGTTCTCCGTCCTTGTCCTCGCCACCAAAATCAATCTTCGTTCCCGCAAAAAAAAAAAAAAAAATCGAGCAGGGATTCACAGTGGGAAATTTTTCTTTTTTTTTTTCTTCCTTAATTTTATAAGAATTTTTCAATAATATTTTTCAAGTAGATGATTTTTCATAAAAAAAACGAGCCAGGGATCGAAGAATCGGGGATGGTGAATGCATTTCCTATCCCCAGCCTCGTTTAGCTCGCGAGAAAATTTTTTCCCCACTCACTCCTTGTTTCCCGGCCTAAACGGGGATTTACTGTCCCGTTCGGGACGGGTCCCTGCGGGCCATCTCTATTTATAACCACACATTTTACTTTTTTATCCATATTTTTAAACCAATAAATATGTAGTTATGAAGATGAGTAAATATGACTTGATTTTTATTAGTAAAGACCCAAGTATTCTTCATAGATTTATAGCTATGTTTGGTTTTTTTAATTTTTATAAAATTTTAATTTTATTTGAATTCAATTAATAAGTTAAAATAGTTAAAAAAAAAAAAAGAAATGAAACGTTAAAAATGTGTTGTTTTGAATAGTTAGAAATAAATAATTAGAATAATAAATTATTTTTAGGAGTAAAAATGAAAAATTATTTTTAGTAATTATAGTTACTCGTTTAAATGTGGTTATTTAAAGAGTAGTTAATAAATACTCATTTTAAATTTTTCATAAATTCAACTAATAAACACCACCTCAAAGTAACATAAAACTACCTTTTATATATATATATATATATATAATTTACAATAACTAAATGAATAAGTTAATCGAACTAATGTTTTAACATTCCCAAAAAAAAAAAAAAAAAAACTATTGTTTTAACATTAAACTTAAGTATAAAAAATGCATATTTCAAATAAATCAAATGCAACTCTAAATTCTGAGACGTTTGGGACAAGAAAAAAATGAATGATTACTAGGATAATAAATATTTATATTTGAGTGAAATAAATGGTTTATAAAGAAAAACCGTTACCGAATGTTTAAATATAGTTATTAGGTATGTTGAAAATGTAATAAATTATATTATTTATAGGGTTAATGACTTAATTGTTTCATTGTTGGATGGTAATTCAGTTCAACACCACAGTTACAGGTTCGATCTTCGAAATCGATGTTTAGCTCTCATATTATTTGAAAATAGTAGTGTGCTCTATGTACGAGAGACTTTCATCTTTGTTAGAATGCTTTGTATCTTTTATTTATGTTTTTTATTGGTCGCGGTTTGATTTGCGAGTCCAAATCAATATTAGAGAGCGTTTTTCCTCATATATGTTCGTTTAAGTAATGAAAGTTTATTTGATTTCATTATGTGTGTGTAAGTTACCGAAGAATGATATGTAATTGCGAAGAAAATGAGATCGTAGAGAAGATAAATAGTAATTACAATGGGAATGAATAATTATTCAACATCTCCAAAATTTTGGGCATTCATAGACTTAGATGAGATTTTGGATGAAGAGTTATTTTGAGTAGTTATAAATTTTATAATTGTAGCAAAAAATCAGTCTAGAGGTAGTTTTTTTGTATCGAAGTTAGAGACAATAACTTATTTGGATGTGAATTTGAAATGAATAATTATTTAGAATAGTTAAAAAAGGATGATTAGAAAAGAGTTGTTAAAAATGAATTATTTTGAAAAGTTAGAAATAAATGATTAGAAATGAAAAATTATTTTGAGTAATTAGAAATGAATGACTAAAAATGAGTGATAAAAAATGAGAAGTTATTTTTAGCAGTAAAAATAAAGAATTGTTTTGAATAATTACACAAATTTATTTAGATCTATTTTTTTTTTTAAAATAATTAGTAAATACTGATTTTAAATTTTCTATAAATTCAACCAACAAAACACCCCAAAAGGAACAAGAACTAGGTTGTAACAATAACAATAACAATAACAATATCTATTTATTATACTCACAAAAAAAAAACCACGCCAAGGAATTGAAAAAATCAATGCATCTAGAGATGTCCACGGGCGGGATGGCGCCGTGGAATGACCTCCCCGTCTCTGCCACCGAAATCAATCTCCGTCCCTGCGAAATTCACTTTTTTTTTTCTCGGGGTTTGAGGCGGGGGATTCTTCGCCGGAAATTTTTTTGCGTTTTTTTTTCATTTTTTATATTTTATGAATAATAATATCAAATAATTAATTTTTTTTAGAAAATATCTATCAAATTTCAACTATATTGTTAATTATTAAGAAAAAAAATATTCATTTGAACTGCACTAAAAATATTTTTTATCTAAAATTTAAATGATTAAAATGAAAAAACATTAAAAAAAAGATGCTCACAAGCCAAGGGTAACAAAAAGATTTCATCGTAGACACTACTACAAAAGCAACACCTTCTTACATAAGCAGCTCACTGAGGTAGTATTTAATATTATACTAACAAAATTATAAAAATATGTTACAAGAGTAGTATATAATATTATACTAACAAAAATTTAAAAATAGAACAAAAGTTTAAAAATATATGTATACTATAGAGGAGGATGTTATGGAAATTAAGTAAATACATAGATTAAAAAAAAGTGAATGGGATGGAGATAGCAAATGGGAATGGGAAATACATTCTCTGTCCGCAGCTCCATTTAGTCAAAGAGTAATTTTCTTTCTCCATCCCCAATCCCATTCCCGGCCTTAACGGGGATTCTCACTTCACTAGAAACGTGTCTTCATAGAGACTCGACCTTGAAGGTAAAATGAACATCTCTAAATGCATCAAGCAAGCCATCATCAAAATAAATAAAATTTAATCGAGGGATGAAAAAAAGTAGAAATTTCACCACCAAATTAATAAAATTAAAAAAAAAAAAAAAAGAAGTAAGGCGGATTTGAGTAAATACTGTTATTAGTTTAAAATGACAAAAATATTATTATAGCGACCTTACCAAAAAGAGAGCAAAGAGGGGAGGGGCCATCCCAAGAAATGCGCAGTGAAGGAGGGACATAATTCAAAAACAACACGGGGCTCGAGTGAAATAAAGCAATAATAGAGGGGGTGAAAATTAAGAAACGAAGGAAAAAACAAAATCAATAAAACTCAACCTTAATCCACGGCGCTGGTCTCCCGTCGCTGCCGCCAACTCCATCTCCGCCCTTGCTTCCTATCTTAGTTAAATAACAATAATAGTAATTTTTGTCTAATGTAAAATTCATTGTAAAAATATTTATAAATCTATAGAAATAAACTGAGTAGAAACTATTTAGAAGCCAGAATGAGCATTCAAGTATAATAATGTATCACATAGTAATATAGATTGTTGTTATTTAGAAATTTTACCATTAATTATAAATATATAACAGTGTTAGATTTTAATGAAAGTAGAAAAAACTAAAATTGAATATATAAAAGTACTTGATTAGTATAAACAAAAATGATAAATTAGTTTAGCAATATATATATATATATAGAAATAATATCAATATATAAAATGCATAACAGAAATAAAATACTGTTAGAAAAGAATTTTGTTCGGGAATTTAACACAAAAAAGAAGTTTCAGTTTAAAAAATATATGATTGTTTATGAAATCTCTTAAAAGATTATGGAATCTCTTAAAAGATCTTTTGTTTGTATCCTAAAGAGTGCTTTCCATCTATGTTGCTATCGATCTTTATTTTGTTCTTGTTCTCATGAATAAAAATTCTTATTGATTGTTACAACTTTGTTTAAAAGTAGTGCATAATTTAAAATTTAACTAACAAAACCCATAAAAGTGTGCGTGAGACATGTCACCTATCTTTTCCGGCTATAAGAAGTTTTTATTTATTTATTTATTTTTAATTCAACCACAATTGAAATTGAGATTATTAATTATATTCATGATATAAATTTATGCAGTTGAACTATTATTGAGCTAGGAAGAATACATATGGCAGCCTTGTTAAATGGGGGAGGGAGTATAGATCTAGGGGTGTTTGGATTTTGGTGCTAAGGAGAGGAGAGAAAGAGGATGGGGAATGAGTTGGGATTTTCCAACTTCGTTTTTAGTACATCAACCTTTCCTCAACTACTTTCCAATCTCTCCTCCAATATCATATCAAATGTTTTATATAATCTTATCAAATATCACATCAATTTTCTTTTTTATTTCCTACCATATAATATAATATCAAATATCTTTTATCTAATCTATCATATATCACATTAAACATTTTTTAATTTTAACCAAATAAAATACATTAAATTTATAAACTAATACAAATATGAAATGATTACATTATATATATATAATAAATACTTTTGTAACATTTCTTCTCCAAAATATCAATTTTCAAACAAGTATTTCATATGTCCAAATCATTCCACTTCCTCTCCCTCTTCCACTTTCCCTCTTCTCCTCTTTTCAACTCCAAAATCCAATCACCCCAGAGGTTATTATAAGGTAGGTTTCATTTAGGATGATTTTTCTTTAATTGTGTTTAATTGTTTATTAAAATGGAACTAATAAAAAGGTAGATTCGAAAACGAAATTTTATCGGGGGTGATTGGATTTAGGAGTTGAGAGAGGAGAGGCATCTCAACTCCGTATTTATTTTTTGTATATCACAACTTCTCTCAAATCCTCCCTAATTCCTCCACACATCACATCAAACATATTTAATACTATTAAACTTCAAATCAAACCTCATTACATTAAAAAATCAATATAAAATAAAGTTCTTCTCTCTTAAGTATCAATCTCCAAAAAGTTTTTCTAATATTTTCTTTTCAAAACACAAATTCCTAAAAATAATTCTAACATCTCTTCTCCAAAACACCAATTTTCAAATAAATACTTCATATTTTCAAATCACTTTACTTTCTCTCCATTTCCTCTTTCTCTTTCACTTCTTCTCAATTTAGACCATACGTTCGTTTTAACCCTAGAATTTTCAAACCCCATTTATTTTCACATTTTTTTTTTAATTCATTGGAATCTTATTTATTATCTCTGCCTTTAATTTTTAATCATTTACTAAGTTTATTTTCTATAGAAATGTCAGATGCTCGAATCTAACATTGTACAACTCTCATATAACCTTTATCAATGCAAAATTAGACCAACATGCATAAGAGTGGTATAAGATTATGTCTATAATTTGTTTAAAAAAAGTCTATAACTAAATGAGATGAGAAATTGATTCAAATGAATACAGTATTTTTGTATGGTAATACTTTGAATGTTCTTCAATTAAACAAGATTATAATTAAAAACAAATATTACCCAAATAAAGCTTATTATCAAAATAATTGTATCAAGAGAGCTCATTAAGACGGGCTGAGGAAAATGCTGAGTTATTTTTTAATTTCGTTAGTTATAATGTTATTGATCACTTTTTTTTAAAAAAAAGAAAGAATAGTATTCATTTTGGATCAAAGAATTGATGCATTCCTTTTATCTTCTCTATTGGTTTACAACTTTGAGATGACATCAGAGTTTTCTAAGTCTAATTAAAAATAATTGGAATTCAATAACCTTTGAAACAAGAACAGGTCGGAGTATGGCTTAGGAATTTTTTTATAGATTTGAAGTGGTTTCAGGCATGGAAACGCCAATCACATTGTATTGTGATAATAGCAAGGTTGCGGCTAATTCTAAGAAATCAAGAAATCATAAGTGAATGAAGTATATAAAGATGATGTATCATCTGTTTAGAAACTTAGTGCATAGGGGCGAATTAGTTGTCACCAAGATCAATATGGTTGACAACGTTGTTGATTCTTTTACAAAGACTCTCCCAACTAAAGTGTGTTCGAGTGACACTTTAACAGTTTAGGTCTACATGAATTGTCTCGTGCGGTCTAGCGTAAGTGTGAAATGTTTGAAAAATATTAATAGTCTCACTAGGGTTTTAGTGTGAGTGGAAGATTATCAGAGTTTGTGCCCTAAAAACTTAGTAGTTTCTATTTAAATAACATTTATTGTAATTTTAGTTGTATTAATAAAGAGTTTTTATTTATTCAAATTTTATTTAATTCCCATTATCCAAATCGAATACATTAATTATATCAATGACGTGAAACTCGAAGTTAATGAAATAAAAACCTTGGATATGTATGTGTGTGTTAGGGGTCGTGCCCTAGTCCTAGTAGTTTTTAATTTAAAAAATATTATATTATATTGAGGTGTAATTAATAAAGAATTATTAATTATTATTTAATGTTATTTAATTTTCACATTGTCCTAATAAAAAACATTCACTATTACAATTACAAGAATAGATGACGGACTAAAAGGATTGTAAAAAAAATACGGTTGAAAAGATGGCGGGCTGAGTTTATTTTTAAAAAACTGGACTTTTGGTGGCGGGCAATGCCTACCACCAAAGATGAGCGCCGTTAATTGTTAACGGTGGCAGGCAAATATGCCCTCCATCAATTACTTTTGGTGGCGGGCTATAATATGCCCGCCATTAATTACTTTTGGTGTCGGGCAATGCCCGCCATCTTTTGTTAATGGCTTTTTCAACCAAAATTTTCCCGCTTCTCTTTCTCCTCTTTCGACATAAACATTCTTCTTTTTTACTTCTTCTCCTTTCTTTGACAAACCCTCTTCGAAAAATAGGCATTGTCCGCAACATTGCTTGTGAGTAATCTTTCGTTTCGTCTTCATCCTTACATTTTTTATTGTTTTTGTTATTGTAGTTGTAGAGCATTCATCATTATTGTAGTGTTGATTGTGTCTTGTGATTTATTTCAATTTCATTTTCTTTCTTCCAAAAGTCGTATCATGGGAAGGAAATTGAAGTTCTAGAACTTGGATTTTATTTTCATCTGTTGCAAGGGAGATTGTTTTGGTCTTAGAGGAGCTTTTTGATGAAGATGAAGTAATTCGGAAGTGTAAAGAACTTAATAGCTAACTTATTGACTTGTAAGATTTCTGTTCTTTATTTATCATACTCATCCATACTTGGCATATTTGATGTGCTATTTTTCTGGTGTTTTTCCTCTAATTTATCGTACTCATCCATACTTGACGATTTGATCTTTGGTGGACTTTTGTTCTTTTTTGTGCTATTGTTGATTTTATTACTGTTTTTGTGTTGATTTAAGTTTTTGGTTTAGTTGTTCTGGATTTTTTTTTAAGTATTTGAATGATTGTTTAGTTTTGGGTGTTTGTTAGTGTTTTGAAGATTGGATTGAATATAAGAGATATAGGTGTCGATTTCTCCTAAAAATACTAAAGAAGTGGTGATAGAGAGTATGAAAATGCACAAATCTTTGCCTGTCTTCCTAGAATTGATGAGGTTGAAGGAGCAAGAGTTTTTATTAACAATATTTTAATTAGAAAAAAATAGTATTGGTGGCGGGCATTAAGTGCCCACCATAATAAAGTATTGGTGGCGGGCATTTTGCGTCTACCATAATAATGTATTGATAGAGGGCATTGCCCGCCACCTTTTGTGTTCGCCATTGTTTGTCTACAATGTCACCATTATTGATGGCAGGCTCTTGCCCGTCATTGTGTTTTAATTAATAGGGGGCCTCGCCTACCATCAATACCTAATATTTTACTAGTGATTAGATTAATGGCATTGAACCCATGTACTAGTATATGGGACATACAAGCTATGTCAAAGTGGATGACCTAAATTTGTCTACAATAGATGAAATGAGGCCTACAAACCTCGTCTTGGTGACACGATTGGGATGACTTACTTTTCAATAGTTGTAGACAACCTGATCCTGGTTGTTCATGAGGAGACATGCTAGTGGGGTTGCCTATGCAAAAGAGCTTTGCATAAGACTGGACAAAAAATACTTCATTCCTTTAAGTAATTTCGTGATAGACATTGATCAATATTTGTTAAGATGTCCTCTCGGATTTATTAGTATATTTATTAGATATTTGATAGCATTTAATAGCAGATCTTTTGAGATTTGAGATTTGATGTATTATATATATTTGTGGAAAGTTAATGGAAAACCAGAAGTTTTAGGCTTTCTCAATTTATCATGGTATCAGAGCCACCATAAATTATGGTTGCTAAAAAAATAGCTTTGTTAAAAAAAATAAAAAAGAAAAAGAAAAAAAAAGAAAAGACGGTCGGTGACGTGATCAACGATAATTTGACGATTCTTGAAATTCGCACGATTTGTGTGATGTAATTATGCATCATATTAGCGGTATATTCTGTTCGGCGACATGATCAATGACAGTTTGATGAATCGTGAAGTCAGCGTGATTCGTGTGGTGCAATAATGCATCCTAGTATCGATATATTATGTTCGACGGCGTGATCGACAACAGTCTGAAGATTCGTGAAATTCGGGCGATTCGTGTGGTGCAATAACGCATCCTACTAGCGGTATATTCCATTTAACAATGAGATCGATAGTAGAAGGAGCATCAGTGTGTGCGGCATGCAATAACATTATTTTGAAGACTTTATTTTCAAGTTGTTCATGTGAACTTACATGCTCCAACTTCAAGCAGAGTGTTATGAATAAAATATCGTTAAAATATTCTTGTTATGAAAAAAATGTCGTTAAGATATTCTTGTTACGAATAAATTATCGTTAAGATATCCTGGTTATGAATAAAATATCGTTAAGATATTCTTTCGTATTTATTAGTATATTTATTAGATATTTGATAGTATTTGTTATGAGATCTTTTGAAATTTGATATTTCATGTATTTTATATATTTATGGAAAGTTAATGGAAAATCATAAGGTTTAGGTCTTTCTCAATTTATTAATATTTCATTAGGATGATCTCAATCCTGTGTGAGTTGTGAATTAGTGTTTGTGAAAACGTCATTTTGATGAGTATGGGTGAGAGTAGCCAATAACGCTATTCAAGATGTCTCCCATGTTGTGGATTGTGGAGTGAGTAGCTGGGAATACAATGTCACAAGATAGAATTTACTTCTTCCCTATCTTGTGGAAGTAGATGAGTTGTTCTTTTAAGAACTTATTTCATGACTTGACTAAAGGACACTCGCCTCTCATTGCCCAATAGGATACTAGTTCATGATTGGACCATGGACAATTTGTTTATTAGAGGAGTCAGGGGTTGTTTGTTTGACATATTTAGGTTGGATTTAATTTTAGGATTTATTAACTCATCCTCGAAAACCTACATCCAAACGAGTTTTTACTAACTTCTCCTCATTTTTATTTTAAAAAATAACTTTCATTTCTAACAATTCATTTTTAATCATTCATTTATAACTACTTAATCATTTCTAACCACTCATTTTTAATAATTCCTTTCAAATCAATCAAAATCTTTCATTTTTAACCATTTCTTTTTAACTACTGAAAATAACTACTCATTTTAAATCTACATCCAAACAAGATTTTGACTCTAACTCCTCTACACAAAAACTATATCCAAACGAGTTTTTGACACAACTCTCAATTTTTAACTACTCGATAAAACTCCTTAACCTAAATCCTACCTAAATATGTCAAACAAACACCCCCTCATTGACACTTAAGGAGAAATATGCAATTACACGGATAGAATGAAATTTGACCAAACTATGAATTACGAACTAGTCGTGAGTGTTAAGGTCATCTTACTACATCTCAATTATTTCACGAAATATATTATCTGAAACTATAATATTTAGATAACAAATTAAGTATATAACTAATATAAATTAAGTTCATAATTTCTTAATTACTTATTACACATTTGATCTTGTTTTTTTTGAGTTAATACACATTTGATCATTACCCACTGTATAATGGTGAAATTAATATCCTATTATAAATAATGGTGAGTTTATTTTTGTTTAATAATAATAGCACAGGTTAAAAAAAAAAAAAAAAAAAAAAAAAACTAATAGTACAAAAGTTGGAAAACCTGCGACAAATAGAGCAGTAAATAAAGAGAATGCCGAAAGATTTCTTCAGGTAATAATTTATTTATTTTTAATTAATCATTCATAAAGTGAATTTGCTTATAATATTATTCCGGAAGATTTCTTCAGGTAATAATTTATTTATTTGAATTAATTATTCATAAAGTGAACTTGCTTAAAATATTGGTCAGATGCATGTCGTTCTATATTCTATCTATTTCTTGAATATTTTTTTAATACTTTACAGTTCATTTGTTAAAATATTAATCACATAAATGGGGCACTTTTTCCTCATCTGTACGGATACGCCTTGGAAAAGCACAACTTCTCCTACACATATTATTATTTATTTTGAAACATCGAACCTACCCATAAATAGGGCACCTTTCCCTAGTTTCTTTTACCTTATGCTGTTAGTGTTTGTTCATTAGAATCCGAACTAATTTAAATTTATTATTAATTTTTAAATTTTTTATATATGTATATATTTATTTTATTTAATTATGAATCATAAACTTTTTATTATTTAATTTTTTTTAATATTTAGTAAGTCTTTAGAATAAATAAATATATAATATAATATAAATTGAAGTTAAACCGTTAATGAAGCTTTTTATTTTTATTTCTATAAAAATTGAGAAAAATAATAAATAATCCAAAAATACATGAATAAGTGTTCAAAAATATAAAATCTAAAAATTGAGTATTATTGAAATGTGAAGGGTAAAAGTATTCAATTTTAAAATTTAAGAATCAAATTGTACCCCAACAAAAAAATAGGGACGAAAAGATATTTTTTCCATTAAACTATTAGGCCCAATGACATTTTTTCTCTAGATATTAATATTGGGTGAAGCATAATGTAAGATGGTTGAATTAATCAAAATTTTAGTTTCGGTTCCGTTATCTCAATGACTAAAATTGAATATTATTGAAATGTGAGGGGATAAAAATGTTTAATTTTCAAACCTAAAGACCAAATTGAATATTTAACTAGAAGGTAGAGACTAAAAAGATATTTTCCTTTAGTTTAATCATTATAAAGTTGGTGGATCTGAACGAAAATATCTTGATCATAAGTTAACCCAAGAAAATGTCTAATTAAAGTTTGTGGGTTGAAATCCACCCATCTTAATTCTAGTTGAACTAAAAAGTATTACCAATTAATTAATAAAAAAGTATTCTCATTTCTTCCAAAAACAACTTCCCTAAATTAAGTGAAAATTAAGCCACAAATAAATGCACAAACTAGGCAAGAAAAATATTGAAAAAATGTTATATATACATACATAAAAATGAGGGAGGGAGACAACAAATCTTACCTATAATTAGAGTGAGCTTTACAATTTTGGTGATATTCTCTTTATTAGTGGACCAAATCTTATTAACTTCTTTCAACTTTCAAATCTCATTACTCTTATTCCAATCATTACTCCTATTCCAATGGGGAGCTTTGCTATGGAACCATTTTGTGTTCCTTTCCATCAGATAAGCTCGTAACAAACCGAGTTCTTTTGTTCCACATTTTTTCGAATCAATATCGTCTTCTCCGATAAAAAAAGAATTCATTTCCTCATCCTCATATAACTCATCAAATTATAGATTAAGTTAACCATATTAATATGATAGCCAAAACAACCCTAATAAAGATGATGATGTGAACAAACTACCAACACTTATTCCTGATACAAAGATCATTAATTTGGTAGCTAAAATAATATATGAGATTTTTCCCTCAATGGAGAGTAAGGCAAGTTCATCAAACTCATCAACAAAGTTTGTTTCATTAGTCCAAACATGTTCAGAATCTTAGCTTGCCATGCAACACAATTTCCATGCAAACAACCTTTTCCAAATCATTTCTTTTATTTCTTATTTAAATTTTCTATTTTTATTTATTTGACCAATTTGTATTGGGTAGTTAAATCCAACATAGAAAGTCCTATTCTTTAGGGTGGTGGA